>CAUYPK010029145.1:0-12059 GCA_963574355.1 Loris lydekkerianus
GTGACCCTGTGTATTTCCTCTGGGGCTGCTGTAGTTAGGAAGTTCTGGTTGTGGAAGCAGCTCCAGTGTGTGACACACCTGAATCCAGCAAAAGGGCTGGACGTGGTGCACACAGTTCTGGGAGTGCCTGGTGCCCAGTGACTTTGGCACAGAGAGCCCAAGGCTCCAGCAGTTTCAGGCCAGGAGAAGGGCTCTGCGCAGAGGCAGGGAGGGCTCCAGAGGGCACACCACTACCAGAGTCCCTGGCCAGATGAACAGACTAGTGTGGAGGCTGGGAGGACACAGGAGGGAGGACGCAGGGTTACGTGGCTCCCGTAGTTCCTGTTCAGGGAATGCGGAGGCCCGGTGGGTGCAGGTCACTGGTTGGGGGTCGCTGCACGGCTCTTATGGAGTTCTGGGCGGCGCCAAGTCCAGGAGTTTGAGGTTGCTATGAGCTGTGACATCATGGTACTCTACCGAGGGCAACAGCCCAAGGCTCCAATGTGCCAAAACCATCTCACTCTGCCTCTAAGGATTAAGGCTGCAAGGCAGCTCAGTCCCTGACTTTAGGTTGCTCAGTCACTAGGTTACTTTGTCCCACCTGATCCTTGCTCTGGGACCCTGAGGGCGGAGCTTGCCGGGGCAGTTCTTTCACAATGGCTTCCTGTGCCCAGCTCAGTGGCTCAGTCTGGGGCCCCAGACAATGCCCAAAGTTCTCCACACTTTTGCTCAAGCTCTCCCCAAGGCAGTTCAACTGAGTGCCAAGTCCAAGAACACCAAAACAGTTCACAGGTAAGGCCTGTCTGGTTTGCAGTCTCACTGCTGCTTGTACTTACATTTGCCAGCGTGATTAGGTCGATTAAACACATGCAACCACTTGCCAGTTTTCCACTGTTTTTGTCCTCCTCTTGGGGTCCAGAAGTCCCTTGCTGGCTCCCTGTATCCTCAAAGGGATGATTATATGCAGATCCCACCAGCCAGAGATGCCTGGAGTCTTGTCTCCCCAGACTGGCCGTGCCCAGTTGCAGGGAAGCTGTTATTGGGCCACCATCTTTAATCTCTGCCCTCAAAGTCCGAATCTTGAATAACCACGATTTTTTCTAAGTCCCTCTATCCTGGTGCACTTATTTTCTTCAAGTTTGTGCTATTGAAGTCTTGCAGAGTGTTCTGAAGGCCACGTGGTATGCCTCTCTCTCTTCTTACATTCTCGATTTTTTTGCTGTCTATTAAGCAAACATGACCCCAAAATTATGATTCCCATTTACCTTAAAATAACTACTGTTTTAATTTTATCTTCACACAGCTATCATCACTGTTCATATGAGATTTTATAGAGATGTGATCAAGTCTTGGAAACAATTTTGTATTTGTCATTTACCTGAAATTTTTCCATATGCACTTTTCTGTGGATCTACTTAAACTTATCTTTTTTTTTTTTTTTTTTTTGCAGTTTTTGGCTGGGGCTTGATTCGAACCCGCCACCTCTGATGTATGGGGCTAGTGCCCTACTCCTTGAGCCACGGACTCCACCCTAAACTTACCTTTCTTTCTTTTTTTTTTTTTTGAGACAGAGCCTCAAGCTGTTGCCCTGGGTAGAGTGCTGTGGCATCACAGCTCACAGCAACCTCCAACCCCTGGGCTCAAACGATTCTCCTGCCTCTGCCTCCCAAGTAGCTGGGACTACAGGCACCTACCACAACGCCTGGTTATTTTTTGGTTGCAGCCGTCATTGTTGTTTGGCGGGCCCAGGCTGGATTCGAACCTGCCAGCTCAGGTATATGTGGCTGGCGCCTTAGCCACTTGAGCCACAGGCGCAGAGCCTAAACTTATCTTTCTTAATGGCAAATTAACATTCTGTCAATTTGATAAACCAAATTGTGCTTAACCAATCCTCTTCTGCTGGGCACTTGGCAATTTCCAGATTTTCATCACTCTGGATCATGCTCATATCATGCTCATCATATATCTTTATGCAAATAACTTTTTAACCTTTCACCCATTTCCTTGAGTACCTTCCCCAGAAGGACATTTTCCAGGACCCATTTGGATTTTGACCTCCTGAGACACAGGGACTCCACTTACAGTTTCATTGATATTTCATATCCGTTATGCCCACCTCCCAACCCCTGATCTCACCCAGAAATTTTCCCACCATGAGGACTCTCTACTTGTGTTGACTGACATTATGGGGCAGGGCAGTAGTCAGTTCTGTCTTTCTTATTGCTCTTGTAGAAAGGAGTTGATGAACTTTACTTAGGAAATATCCTAATCCTTGAAGGATTTGGCTGCCAGAAAACATTGTCCATGGTGGTTGGGGAAGGACCCTCCCAGCATTTATGGAAAGAAGGCCCTCCAGAGTGCGAGGCTGGCTGCCCACTTGTGAGTGGCACAGTGTGACATGGGTAGTGCTCCTTGAGGACTATTGTGGGTCTTTTTATTTCCTAACAGTGGGTGATGAAGACAAGGAGAGATTCTTCAGTCCAGCAAAAAACATTCCTGGACTTCCTTTGTGCTTGTAAGTGAGGGTTATAGCCTCTACCTTCTATTTAGAGCATAAGGTAACTGAGCTTAACAGCTCAGCCTCATCACAAAAAAGAATGGTATCAATCATCACGACTAAATTTTATTTTATGCAGATGACACTAAGCTTCTGTGGAGAGAGGAAAGAGAGTTACCCACTGGGTGCCAGACGCTCCCCCATCCATTACTTTATTCAATCCTTATTATACCTTTGGATGATCATTATTTCCATGTAAGGGAAAAGAAATTACTTGCTAAAATTCTTATTATTCCCATGCAATGGAAAATAAATCACTTGCTAAAATTCACACCTCTGTACATGTTAGAGCTTTGAACTCTGTCTGACCTCAGGGCCTAGGTTCCTGCCCTGGTACCTTCCCAGCAAGTGCCCATCTTGCTGGGAAACCCTTAGACCTCAGAGGCCGGGACTGCCAAGTCTTCCTGTCCCTGGGACTTAAGATGAACAAGAGATATAGTGAGAAGGTTCTAGAGGAAGGAGCAAGTATAATAACGACTTCTTATGTGCATCAGTTAGCTATTATGCATAACAAATCACCCTACGATGTACTTGTGTGAAATAATCTGCACATCTTTACCTCAAGTCTGTGGGTTGACCCGGAGGTACTTCTTGTCTACAGCAGCCTCACACATGCTCTGTTCAGCTGTGGGCATCTGTGGGTTGATTGGTTGACCGTAGCTGGGCTTTCTCACATGTCTGGGACCTCAGCTGGGACAATAAGGCTGATTCAGTTCTCGCTTGATTTCTTATCGTCCTACGGGCTTGTCGGGGATGATTTTTCTCATGGCAGAGCTAGAGTTTCAGGAGAAGAGAGACCTCTTGGGGACCAGGCTCAAAACTGGCCCACTGTCACTTCTGTTGGCCAAAGAAAAAGCAACAACAAATATTTCTTTTCTACCTGCTTGACCTAATTAAGGCATTAATACTTATAATACCTCTATGAGATGAACATGACTGGTAGCTCCACTTTACAGATGGGGAGATTGAGGTATGGAGGATCAAGCAAATTTTTCCTAAATGGGCACAATTGTTAAGTAGCAGAGGTAAGATTAGAACCCAGAACCCACTCTGTCAGCCATATGTGCTTACAGTATTTGAAGCATGGTTCTTCCCTGGGTGTCAGTGCACTGAATGCGTGAATATGCAGCTCTGGCAGGTGGCCAAGTTGACAAAATTGTGTGACCTCCTTCTGCTGAGAAGGTGCTGAGGGAAGAGAGGGAAGGGGCCCTGGGGATGGCAGAGTCCAGCTTGGGCCGCTGGCCCCTATGACACTGGAAACGTTTGCTTTGTTGCATTTAATTTTTTAAAAACGTCCCCTGGCTGGGACTTCCCGTGTCTGGCTCCATCAGAGAGCTGTTTGTCTAGGACGAGCTGGGAAACCCTTGGACCTCAGAGGCCGGGACTGCCGAGTCAGCTCAGCATTGTCACAAAAATAGCCCTTCTCAGGGAAGGCAGGTACTTCCTCTGGCTGCGTTTCCCCTCTCAGCCCCGCCTGGCCCTCAGAAGAAAAGAGACACAGAACCAACTGCAGGATGGGGACGTGGCTGGTGGAGGGCTTTATGGGGACTCACCAGTAACAAAGGGAGGAAATGAATATGCAGTATTGGTAATTATACTGTATGCGTCCCAATTTGTATTTCAATATGTCATTTCCATAATAAAACTGCTGAAGCGAGTAACTAATGACACGACTCATGTCAGGGAGTAGGGGGAGGAAGGGGGAGCCAGGGGCTTTTTTCCCCCTAATAACAAAATTGCCTTCAGTAAGAAACTCTTTCACGGCAGGCTGGCGGTTTCCAAGGCAGATGTATCCCAGGCAATGAGGCTGCAGCCCAAGCCCTTCATGGATTGGTCAGCCAACACGTGGTGCTCCCTGGGTTCCAGGACAGTGTGGAGTTATGCCCCGGGGCAGGGATGCCGCCTGCAGGGGAAGAACAAACTGAGATGTGCTTTGGGCTTTTCAAAGTCCATAAGATGAAAGTAAGAGATAGCCACAGTCTTGAGAATTTGGTTGTCCCAATTAAGGCCCAGAACCTAGGCCCTGGGCACCTTGGCGAGCCCTTCTCCTTTCTTTGTCAACTTATTTGCTTGTTTGCTTGAACTCAGCATTGTAGGCACCTCCCTAGAAACCCGCCCAGACCACCAGTCCCCACTGTCAGATTCCCTAAATTGGAGAAATCTGTTCTTTCACAGGCCCTGAGCTGATGTCTGCACTACTTATCACGCTGCCTGGTAATTGCCACTTCAGCTCCTTCTCCACTGAATTGTAAGCTCTCTGGGGGCAGTAAGCCCAGGGGCAGGACCTGGAGCCCGGCCCAGGGCCCCTCTGAGGAACAAGGACACCTGCCATGGCCTTCGGCACCACTCCACCAGCCCCCTGTAATCAGGTCAGGTTTGCCTGGCTTTGCCCAAAGCTCACTCCCCCATTTACAGATGGACTAGAGTATAATCTTCAGGAAAAATAAGAGACTGAGAGTCTGGTCATGGAAAAAAAAAAAAAAAAAAAAAAAAAACCAATATACACGAGTAAAAGCCGACCCCCTTAATTTTACCCTAAAAACTGGGAAAACTTACTGACTCAAGTATAAGCCAAGGTGGAAAATGCAGCAGCCACTGGTAAATTTTAAAAATAAAAATATATACCTAAAACAATTACAATAATTGAGGAATCAGTAGGTTAAATGCTTTTCAATATTTATTGCTAAAGAAAAACTATAAACTAGCAAGAACAACTTTAAAACTTTAAATAAAGTGCAGAAAACCGTAGCTTAACAGGTAATCAAGCTGTGGGTTATACAGTTGAGGGTTAAATAGTTCAGTGGAATACAGTTCAGTTCAGCTGCCTACCTCTTCAGCTCAGCCCCGACTTGTGGACTGAGCTGAAGCACCGCCCCCTAAAGCTGACAGCAGAAGACGACTGGAGACTAAGTGCATTTGATTAGGTGTGCGTGCACCGAATCAAATAACCTGTATGACCCAAGTATAAGCAGAGTTCGGGTTTTTCGGCACAAATTTTGTGCCAGAAAAAACTCAGCTTATACTCGAGTATATATGGTAATAATGCCCCCCCCCCCCCGTAACTGTATGGTCCTTTGCCAATAACAGAGCCCTTAGTGGACTCTATTTAACTGATTCTCTCATTTAACAGGATGAGGTAAGAAGACAGGTATCATAATCATTGTCATTTCTCAGAGAAAGCTGAGACTCAAAAATAAGTGACCCGTCAAAGGTCACATTGTGACCTTGTTTGGAGCTGAGACTTTAACTCAGGTCTTCCATTCCAAGTCCAAGCCTCTTCCTGCTGAGAAGAAATGTGTCAGGGGTGGTTTCTGAGAGCAAAACCAGTCATCAGGCTAAGATGTCATAGCACTGGGCTTGAGTTACCTGTAGCTCAATGTTTTTGAAGACACCAATACAAAAAGATTTAAAATTATATATAGAGGAAAGAACTTTGCCTTTTTCTGAAACTAATATTAGAAGAATATTCTTTACAAATAACCTCTAGTGAATTTTGATCTGAGAGCCAGAAGTTTCGGGCAAAAATGAAAGAAAATGAGGTCTGAAACACAAGCTTTGGGAGTTAAAGAATTACATAATACAATCAAATCTTTTATTTCCTCAAAATCACCCTTTCCATTTATTGTCTTGTCCCCTTAACCAAAAATCACACTTAGACTTAAGCATCTAAAAAATAAGACAAAAATCAAACAACAAACAAATAAGAAAACTTTTTCCTCGGCTGTTTTTTTGTTTTTTTTTCCTGTCCCACACTAGGCTTCTCAGGCACTCTCAAGGTCTTTCACATCCACTACAGCTTCCAGATTGTCCACATCATTGGGGCCTTCCTTGTCTCTCTCCTGGACTATTACATCAGCCGGGGGAGGGTGGGGGGATTTCCTATCTCACTCTTGCCCACCAAGATGAGCTTTCCAAAACCCCCAGGTGACAAGTAGGTCCCCAACCACTACTCAGCCACAATCCTTTGTACTCAATCCTACCATCTGTGGGATAACCAGAAGGGTCCTTCTAGGGGCTGTTGTCTGTCTGAGGAGCCTCTCTCAAAGCTCCCCAGAGCGATTCTAATGCTAACCCTAACCCTAACACTCTACCAACCTTTGTAGGGACAAGAGGTGGCATTTAAACCCCAGACTGTGTTGACAGATGAGCTGTGTGTGCATAGAATGCTTGCTGTGGGCTTGGCGACCATAGCTAAATGGTTAGGGTGATGGCTACATACACCGGGGCTGGTGGGTTCGAACCCAGCCCAGGCCTGCTAAACAATGACAACTGCAACAAAAAAATAGCCAGGCATTGTAGGGGGCACTTATAGTCCCAGCTACTTGGGAGGCAGAGGCAAGAGAATCCCTTAAGCCTCAGAGTTTGAGGTTGCTGTGAGCTGTGACGCCATAGCACTCTACTGAGGGTGACATAGTGGGACTCTGTCTCAAAAAAAACAAAACACAAAACAAAACAAAAACAAAGAACACCTGCTGTGTAGGCACAGGAAACAGATGGGTGCTGGGTACTAGGGGTGCAGGAGTGAGAGGGAGATGCCCATTGCATCGTGAGTCACTACCTGTCAGATGCTGTTTCAGGCATTGGGGACATATCAGCAGACAAGGCAGACATTGTTCACATTTTTTCACGTGTGCATTCCTTTTTCAAAATAAAAATAACTATTTAAATAAAATAGGCCGGGCATGGTGGTTCACGCCTGTAATCCTAGCACTCTGGGAGGCTGAGGTGGGTAGATAATTTTAAGCTCATGAGTTTGAGACCAGCCTAAGCAACTATAGTCCCAGATACTTGGGAGGCTGAGGCAAGAGGATCATTTGAGTCCAAGAGTTTGATGTTGCTGTGAGCTAAGACACCAGGACACTATCGAGGGGGACAAAGTAAGACTCTGTCCGAAAAATAAATAAATAAAAGTAAATAACTATGTAAATAGATAATTAGAGAAGGGGAAAGCATATCCACAGTATGTACCTATTCAAAAAGACGGAAAGACCACAGAGAGATATATTTTCCTTTCATAGATTATATTTTTATGTCAGTAAAAGCTACATCACAAAATATACTGTATCATTTTCTGTGTGTAAAATACACCAGGGCTGGTGGGTTCGAACCTGGCCCACACCTGCCAAACAATTACAACAACAACTGCAACAAAAAATAACTGGGCATTGTGGTGGGTGCCTGTAGTCCTAGCTACTTGGGAGGCTGAGGCAAGAGAATAGCTTAAGCCCAAGAGGTTGAGGTTGCTGTGAGCTGTGATGTTACAGCACTCTACAGAGAGTGACATAGACTGTGTCTCAAAAAAAAAAAAAAAAAAGGAGTACATCCATTAAAATCCCATACGTCTATGTTTGCATAAAAAAATTAAAATTTAAAAATAAATAAATAAGAAATAAAGTAAAATAATTTAAATGCCTGGTGCTGTGGTGCATACCTGTAGTCCCAGCTTCTGGGGAAGCTGAGGCTGGAGGATCCTTTTAGTCCAAGAGTTTGAGACCAATGAGATCCTGTCTATATAATTTTTTTTAATTAAAAAATATGTTTATACCAATGAATGCAAACATATGAAGAAAAATCTGGAAGGATTGTAATGGTGGATAGCAAATTAATGATAATTATGCTTTTTATAGTATTCTATATACTTCTCTATCATTTCATATGTTTTTATGTGTAAAGTTATGTAAATTTTTAGATTAAGAGAGGACCCTGAGACCCCAAAGCCATAGCTGGCCTCACAGCAGCTCTCCTGGGGGAGGTACAGTTCCATGGGCCAGTGAAGGCTGCTTTAGCCCCAGGTTTGGACTGACATTCCAAATCTAGTCAGGGCCTAAGGCTTCTCTGCTCTGGAGATGCAGAAAGTTTGCTGGGTTTGAAACTGATAACACTGTACCTGAAGATAAGCCGGGAGCCCTCTGGAGGGCTGCGGTGGGTGGAAGTGCCAGGACACTGCACCAAAGCCACCTGATGGTGTCATCCCGGCCCTGTGCCAGGAAACAACAATGAAAAGATATTGGCAACTTTGACATGGAGGAAATTGCTTTCTTCTTTAGGAAAGAGGAGTTCTGTTTGGAGGACAAAAAGCCACTTGCCCTGACAAAATGCTTAATTAGGAGATAAGCCAGGGAGCAGTGGGAGGAGTGTTGTTTGCCAGGGGCCCTGGAGAGCTGTGCACAGATGCTGTCCTCCTGTCCTGTCGTCAGGGCCGAGCTGGGCTTTGTGGAGGAATGTTGAATAAGCCGTGAGTGAGTGGTTACAGTCAGGCCTCACCTGGCCCCCAAACAAGTCATCAAATCTGTCAGGACCTTAGTTTACTCATCTGTAAACAAGTGACTGTAATCTCTACCTCACGGGGGATGAGGATTACTGAGACTCCGTATTTCAAGTTCTCAGCACAGTGCCTTGCACCTCGTCAATGACTGGTGGCTGAGGTCACTGTGATCATAACAAAGGCCAGTTCCACACAGTGACTACAGACAGGGTGCAAGGGTCAGACCACGAAGGTAAGACTTCCAGCTTCCCCACTTACTAACTACGGAACTTGGGCAATCTCTGACCCTTGTGCACCTTAGTTTACTTATCAGTAAAATGGGAATGATGGTAGTATCTACCTCATAGAGTTATTGCTAAGATCAAATAGGCTAATTACCCATTAAGTAGCCCGGGCCTGGCCCACATCTGTCAGTGTTTGGCACATGTGAGGTGCCACTCTCAAAAACAGTGGTGATAAACACGGGGCAGGGCTCAGTCTCCTTTCTCATCAGACATCCCCCCTGTGCAATCCTGTTAGATTGAAGAGATAGAGAATAGGACATCCTTCTTCCTGTGGCCCAGACAAATACAACAGAGAGGAAAGAGGCTCTCTCCACGTCCCTGATGTCCCTGCTGCAGGGCTGAGGCCCAAGACCTTTGTTGCCCTGGTCCAGGACCCACACTCCTTCCTTTAGATGTGGCTGTATGACAGCCTGGCCTGACAGTCAGTGACGTGTGGACTGAGTGCAGCTTGCCCTGCAGGCCTGGGTAGCCCACAAGAGGGAGGGTGGCAAGTAGGGGGACTCCTGCATGGAGTTTGAAACTGGAGATTGTCTCATAGGTGCTGCCACTGCTGAAGTTGGTGAAACTGGAAGTCGGAGAAGAGATGATGTATACCTCCCCCTGTGGGTTGGCTCTGCTCAGACTTGGGCTCAGCTGTTTTTAGTGGAGTTATGCCTTCCCAAAGGGAGCAGGGAGTGGCAGCGCCCCCTGCACATCGCCCTCTGCTGTGGTATTGACAGGGGCACTCAGTTTCTGAGCTCAGCAAGCAGAGGTACAGAAGAGCAGCCCATTAAAGGGGCAAATTTCCCTGGGAAAGATCATCAGCCTAAACTTTAAGCATCAGTGAAAAGTTAATCAGAAATTAGTGCAGGTCCTTGACAATTATAACAACACTCAAGTGATGGAGACACTACGTGGGTGTTGGGAGAAGGGGTGGGGAATAGACATTTTCATACATAGCTGATTGGAGTGTAAACTGCAGGGCAATTTGACAAAACCTTTCCATAACTTTGAAGATGTGCAAATGAGTGCCCAGCTAGTCCCTTCCAGGAATGTTTCCTAAGGAAATAATTAAGGATGTGGGCAAAGATTTTGCTACAGGATGTTTATTGTAACATTGTTTACAACAGCAACAAAAAAATTGGAAACAATTTAAATTTCTGCCATTGGGAGACAGATTAAATAAATTATGGTGCAGCCATACAATGGAATATTGTGCAGCCATTAAAATATCGTAAAAGCCTATTTATTGACCTGGAAAGATATTCAGGTCAATATTGAGTAAATTCAGGAAAGATATTGAGTGAAAAAAAAAAAGAGGTTTCCAAACGGTCTGTACATTGTATCATTTTCATGAAAAATATATGCACGCACACTGTGTAGCTACTGAGAGCATGGTTCTCACAGAGGACTTTGCAAGGGGAACATTAATTCAGGGCCTTTGGCAGAATGTTTGTGTATTGTGACAATACAGCTTTCTCACCTAACTTGTTTTTTACTTTCCCCTGGAAGGGTGAGAAAGGTTCAGACTAAGGGCCTTAAGTGTGAAAAGAGATGTGTTTATACATAACAGTAGCAACTGCCGTTTGATTATTTTTCTCTCGTTTTTCTCATCTCTGTGTTTCTGTGATGATTATTTACTTATTTTTGAAAATTTTTAGGGTTTTTTTTTTTTTTAAAGACTAATGGAAATCCAAGTTTGATAGCTGGAATGCTATAGGAGCTAGAAGGGAGGAGAGGGGTGTGAAGAGAACACCAAACTCCAAGGTTGCAGTGACCAACACCTGGGACCTTTCCAGGGACTCGCTTGGACACCTGCACCCATTTCCAGGGTGATCTCCTTAGGGTGATGGGGTAGACATGTGCTAGATTCTGTTTCTGGGCAGACATTGCACTTCTGCCACATGGCCACCTCATTTTTGGTGAGGCCTGGAAAAGAGAGGGGTAAAAGGGAACCCAAAACTACTGGTTTTCTTTCCACACAGGAAAGGGGGAAGTAGAAACCAGGGGCAATGGCTCCAGGTCTCACTATTCACGAAAGAGAAAGCTCCAACCCGAGATAGTGCTCAGAAAAGGGACTTACTCCTGCTGTTTCCATTTTAGTTTCAGTTTTCATTTTCGTCTTTTAGTTTTTGTTTTCATTTTAGTTTTTATTTTCATTTTTTGGCTGCACCCCTTATCTTTCAAAAATACCATTAAAGCAAATAGAAGTATATACAAAACAGAAGTAAATATATATAACGTAAGTATATATCAAGTGATCAAGTGATGATTGTCTGAATGGGCCAAAATTGTACTGAATAATTTGGTACATATCATACCAAACATTTGTGTTAAAGATCTATGCAATACTGATACATTTTCATTTTCTTTTTAAAATTGTATATCACAGTAAGATAATTGTTGCTCTTTTGGGACCAGAGGCTGTCTATGGTGGAGTAGAATAAGGTATGTGTGTGTGAGAGTGTGTGTGTGTGTGTAGAACATAGTTATTCAAGAGTAATTCTGATTCCTTTTTTCTTTCTTGTTTTTTCTTGACTTATTTTTTAATTAAGACTTAATTTTGATGTAGTTGTAGATCCCATCTACCTATTCCCAATTTCTCACTCTTACAAAGCTGTGGTACAGTATCTTAGCCAGGCTATTGGGATTTGTTACAGTCAAGATACAAAATATTTCCAACAACATGAGAATCCTCCATGTTGGCCTTCTATAGCCACATCTGCTTCTCTCTTGCACCCATCTCCTCCTTAATCCCTGGCAACCACTAATCTGTTCTTTTATTTATTTGTTTGTTTGTTTGGTTGGTTGGTTGGTTGTTTTGTTTTTTTTTTTTTTAATATTTATTTATTTTATTATTATTATTTTTTTTTATTGTGGAGAAGGGGCAGGGAAAGAAGGCGGGGGAAGAGGTGAGTGACAGGGTCGGGCCAGTGGCATGGTACCACATTGGCTGTATCTAGGTAGAGGCAGTTTCAGGCCGGGCCTTGCTGAG
>CAUYPK010029146.1:0-16597 GCA_963574355.1 Loris lydekkerianus
AGGGAAGAAAAGGCGATCAAGGCATTCATATAGGGTCAGAAGAGATCAAACTTTCGCTCTTCGCAGATGATATGATTGTATATCTGAAAAACACCAGGGATTCTACTACAAAACTCTTAGAAGTGATCAAGGAATACAGCAGCGTCTCAGGTTACAAAATCAACATTCATAAATTGATAGCCTTTATATATACCAACAATAGTCAAGCTGAAAAAACAGTTAAGGACTCTATTCCATTCACAGTGGTGCCAAAGAAGATGAAATATTTAGGAGTTTATCTAACAAAGGGCGTAAAAGATCTCTATAAAGAGAACTATGAAACTCTAAGAAAAGAAATAGCTGAAAATGTTAACAAATGGGAAAACATACCATGCCCATGGCTAGGAAGAATCAACATTGTTAAAATGTCCATACTACCCAAAGCAATATACAATTTTATTTTATTTATTTATTTATTTTTTTACTGATATATATATATATTTTTTTTTATTAAATCATAGCTGTGTACATTGATATGATCATGGGGCATCATACGGCAATATACAATTTTAATGCAATACTTATTAAAGCTCCATTGTCATACTTTAAAGATCTTAAAAAAAATAATACTTTGTTTTATATTGAATCAGAAAAAAACCTCGAATAGCCAAGACATTACTCAGAAATAAAAACAAAGCAGGAGGAATCATGCTACCGGACCTCAGACTATACTATAAATCAGTAGTGATCAAAACAGCATGGTAGTGGCACAAAAACAGAGAGGTAGATGTATGGAACAGAATAGAGAACCAAGAGATGAACCCAGCTACTCACCATTATTTCATCTTTGACAAGCCAATTAAAAACATTCAGTGGGGAAAAGATTCCCTATTTAACAAATGGTGCTGGGTGAACTGGCTGGCAACTGTAGAAGACTGAAACTGGACCCACACCTTTCACCATTATCTAAGATAGACACTCACTGGATTAAAGATTTAAACTTAAAACATGAAACTATAAAAATACTAGAAGAGAATACAGGGAAAACCCTTGAAGAAATCAGTCTGGGCAAGTATTTTATGAGGAGGACCCCCCCAGGCAATGGAAGCAGCTTCAAAAATATACTACTGGGACCTGATCAAACTAAAAAGCTTCTGCACAGCCAAGAACACAGTAAGTAAAGCAAGCAAACAGCCCTCAGTATGGGAGAAGATATTTGCAGGTTATGTCTCCGACAAAGGTTTAATAACCAGAATCCACAGAGACCTCAAACGTATAAGCAAGAAAAGAACAAGAGATCCCATCACAGGCTGGGCAAGGGACTTGAAGAGAAACTTCTCTGAAGAAGACAGGCGCACGGCCTACAGACACATGAAAAAATGCTCATTATCTTTAATCATCAGAGAAATGCAAATCAAAACTACTTTGAAATATCATCTAACTCCAGTAAGATTAGCCCATACCACAAAATCCCAAGACCAGAGATGTTGGTGTGGATGTGGAGAAAAGGGCACACTTCTACACTACTGGTGGGAATGCAAATTAATACATTCCTTTTGGAAAGATGTTTGGAGAACACTCAGAGATCTAAAAATAGATCTGCCATTCAATCCTATAATTCCTCTACTAAGTATATACCCAGAAGACCAAAAATCACATTATAACAAAGATATTTGTACCAGAATGTTTATTGCAGCCCAATTCATAATTGCTAAGTCATGGAAAAAGCCCAAGTGCCCATTGATCCATGGATGGATTAATAAACTGTCGTATATGTACACCATGGAATACTATGCAGTCTTAAAGAAAGATGGAGACTTTACCTCTTTCATGTTTACATGGATGGAGCTAGAACATATTCTTCTTAGTAAAGTATCTCAAGAAAAGAGGGAAAAATATCCAATGTACTCAGCCCTACTATGAAACTAATTTATGGCTTTCATATGAAAGCTATAACCCAGTTATAACCTAAGAATATGGGGAAGGGGGAGAGGGGGGATAGAGAGGGGGAAAGATGGGTTGAGGGAGGTTGATTGGTGGGATCACACCTGTGGTGCATCTTACAAGGGTACATGTGAAACTTAGTAAATGTAGAATATAAATGTCTTAACACGATAACTAAGAAAATGTCAGGAAGGCTATGTTAACCAGTGTGATGAAAATATGTCAAATGGTATATAAAATCAGTGTATGGTGCCCCATGATCCCATTAATGTACACAGCTATGATTTAATTAAAAAAAAATAATAATAAAACAGAAAAAAGAAAAGAAAAAAAAAGAAGGAATCAAAAAAATTTACCCACAGCTAAAATGTAAAAGGCTTAGGTCAGTGGTTCTCAACCTGTGGGTCACCACCCCTTTTTAACAATGAAAATACATCATGGCTTTAGGAAGGTTGAGAACCACTGGCTTAGGTGATGAAAGAGTACGATCCCCATAATCTCCTGCTGGAGAAAGATCACCGTTCAGAGAGTCCTGAATTCCGGTCCTAACTCTGAACATATACTCAAAGTCCCTGAGCCTCGGTTTCTTCGCTGTAAAATGGACACATAGAAAACCTGTTCTATATTCCTCACATGGCTGTCACAGGGTCCAACAGAACCAGGAGTGGTGGGCGTGCTCCGCCTGCCTTAGAGAGGAAGAGCAGCACTGTCCTTTCTGGATCTCCAATACCCAACTTGGACCACAACTAGGGACACGTGTGCGGAGAGGGGGGCAACAAGACAGAGGAGCCTGGGTCCCTGACACACGGCCATCATTCCCACCATGGGATATGCACAAGCAGACTTCTTCACACAAGAGAGAAACCAACATCCATCTGGGAGGATTTGTTTATGCAGTTCAATCATACCCCTTCAGCTCCAGCTATTGCTACAGCCTCTGCCCTCCTGCATTACATCAGTTTGTCTGCGCCTTCCGTCTTGGGAGTGTGTAAGATAGTTTTTATTCTGATAAAAATGTTGTCTCGATGGCTGGCCTTGGACATGGCAGAAAACCCCAGGCGGCTGATATGCTGAAAGCAGCTCACATCCATAGGGAAATATTTGGTCCTTTGGGAGGAGCTTCATTCAAAGGGGGTCTAGGAGAGTGTAAGAAGGAGATGATGTGGGTCCACGAGGATGAACCATGGGCAAAGTCACCTCCCCCCTCTCCTCCAGGGCAGGGCTCCTTGACTTCCGCACTATTAATATTTGGGGCCAGATAACGCCTTCTTGGAGGGAAGGGCCGCCCCATGCATTGAAAGATGGTCAGCAGCATCCCTGACTTCTGCCCACCAGATGCCACCAGTACATCCCCAGCTGTAACAATCAAAAATATCTCCAGACATTGCCAGGTGTCCCCCAGAGGCCAAAACCAGACCCCAGAGAGAATCACTGCTCTAAAGTGGCGGTTCTTCCCTTAGCAACACAATGAAATCACTGGGGAGCTTTAAAAAGTAGCCACTGATGCCTGGATCACATCTCCAAGATACTGATCTAGTTGGTCAATGGCGAAACCTGGCATGGGGATTTTTTTGAAGTTCCCCAGGGGATGCTAGTGGGCAGCCAAGGTAAGAACCACAGCTCTAACTGCGCCTTGGATGCCAGTTGTCATGGTGATGGGGGAGGAGGCAGAGCCCAGGGCTCATGATGCATCACACCAAGAAGGGGGTAACTGCAGCGATCCTGGAGAATCAAAGGGCCCACAAGAGAGCCAGGACAGACACAGGACATAACCTGCCCCCAGGATGCTGGCCTACATTGGGACATAAAATAGTCTTAGATTCTGTATGCATGACTGGGCTCTTTGTTCTTCAAATTAACCCAAGTCCTGGATGAACCAGAGTTAATCCAACAGGACAAGGGGTTCTAGTGAAAGTGAGCCTGTTTCCTCACCTTTGAAACGAGGGACTGGATTAGGTAACATCTCAGCTTTTCCAGGTCTGTCACTCTGAAGTTCACTATAAGCGAAGGCACTTTGTCAAGTCACTGAAAATGAGCCCATGTGGGCTCACCTGCACAAAGCCCTTCCCAGCCGGTCTCTGCAAGGCTCCAGCCAGCTAGTGACAGAGCAATCTAGACAAGGCTAGTGTGGAAGACACTGTTCCCAGGCAGAGCTGGCCAGGAGCCAGAGTTTGGCCCCCTTTCCCCCCCAGGCCATAGACTAGAGGTTCTAGGACCCACAGCTCCTGGAGGGCTGAGTGAGGCCTAGAAGTAAGCCCGGCTGGATTCGCCAGGTCATGTACCTTACAGGGTGTGCTGCTCCTGTTCCCATGGAATCACAGCACCTCCATTCCAGGTAGATGACCCAGTCCAGGGGTTTGTGAATGCAGGAGTGTGGCCTGATACTGGGCCACACCCTTAGAGATGGCATGCACATCACCTGGGCCTCACCCTTAGAGATTCTAGGTCTAGACCTAGAGTAGTGCCCTGGAATCTGATTTTCTAAACTCCCCAGGTGGTTCTCATGCAAAGTCTAGAAAGAACCAAATCCTAATACTGTCTTCCCAGAGAAGAAATTTCATCACACCCAAGGCATCGACCGACAGCGTGGTCACCAGATCACTACAGAGCATTTATTTCATTTCCTCTGCTCGTAAAAGCCCTCGCCATTAGTAAGCACTATATTGTAAGCACTACTTGGCTCAGAAAGGGTAAGTGACTTGCCCTGGGTCTCCCAGCAAAGCTGACACAGAATGGGGATGGCAAGCAGGTCCTCCAGCCTCCTAGGTCAGAACAACTGAGATTTAACCAGCAGGGCTGGAACGCCTCCTCTGTGCCAAGGCCCGCAGCAGCCCGGCCAGCTAGGAAGCACAAGAGGCTGTTTATGCAAGCTGACAGCTTCTGATCCAAGAGGCGCCTGCTTCCAGCTCAGCCTCTAATAATAGCTCTGCCTCGGAATTCCTCCTGTCTTGGTGGGAGCGGAATATTTAGACATATCAAAGATTCTCTCCCCTTCTTTCATCAGGCCAACAGTGATATGAAAGGAGTACAATGAAAAGACAGGTCTCTATGACAAGCTTCAGAGAGCAGCCAATTCCTGACATCCCTCAAGACTCCAATTGACTCCACGCTTCTCTGACGGGAGTCAGTGTGGTTACATAATAATAACACCTTCCATTTCCATGGCGCTATTATGGGGCTTTCGCCAGAGTGCTTTCACATGCATTAGCTTATTGAGCCCACAAAGCATCCGGGTGGTAGGCAGGGCAGGGATCCTTCGCCCAGTTTTACAAATGAGAGAATTATGGTGCACAGAGGTTAAGTGACTTGCCTAAGTTCACACAGCAAGTCAGTCGCTAATCACGGAGTCCTTTAGCAGGTGGGAGTCTCTAACCCGCCTTCCCTGAAAGAGGCAGCAGGGCCTGCCCATGCTGCTGGGCACCCCCGGTCCCCCAGCCTTCTTCTTCTCCTCAGTCTCTTCCTGCCCAGCTCTCCAACTCACAGAAGTCCTCTTGGTGGCCCAAACCTGCTGTCCTTTTAACACCTCCCTGTCTCTGCACACATCGTCCCCTCCACCTTGCACTTCTGCTTCTTTTCTGCCCACCAGATGCCACCAGTACATCCCCAGCTGTAACCATCTTGGATGCCAGTTGGATGCCTTCCTCTTCCTCACTTCATTATCAGCTTCTCCTCGTTCTTCTACCTGGCCACCTCCTCCAGGGAGCCTCCCCTGCTGTCCCCTTCTCTGTGCACACCTCTACTCTGTCCTTTATTATACTGCATTATAATCAATAAACTTAGCGTCTCCTTCCCCAGTGTTAGTCAGCTTGGCCTGCTATAACAAGATACCACACTCTGGGTGGCTTCCACAACAGAAATGTATTTCCCCACCCTTCTGGAAGCTATGAGTCCAGGATCAAGGTGCCAGGAGGGCTCTCTTCCTGGCTTGTAGACAGCCACCTTCTTGCTGTATCCCACCCCACCCCAAGGCCTTTCCTCTGTGTGTTCTCACAACGAGAAAGAGATCTCTGGTGTTTCTTTCTCTTTTTAAAAAAAAACACCACCAGTCAGGCGGAGGAGTAGGGCGCCAGCCTCATATACCGGAAGTAGCAGGTTCAAACCCGGCCCCGGCCAAAAACTGCAAAAAAACAAAAAACAAAAAACCCACCACTGGTCCTATTGGATTAGAGCCCTCCCTTTACTACCTCATTTAACCATAATTACCTCCTTAAAGGCCCTCTCTTCAAATAAAGTCATATTGGGAATTGGGTCTTCAACGTATAAATTTGGAGGGGGGGATACATAATCGGTCCACAACATCCCTCAAGGGCAACAACCAAATCTAGCTCTTTTCCAAGGAGATGGTGCCTACCCAGTGCCTTGCCCATAGTAGGGTTGAACAGATGTCCCAGGTGGAAATCCTTTTTTACAAGTCCTTGATGTCACCCAGCATCTGATTGATACCCCAAAGATGGAGAGCTCGCCATTTCATTTTTAGTCTGCTCTGACTCCACAACAAAGAAAGAATAAATAAGAACATGTAGGTAAGACATCAGTCTATCACATTGTAACATCTGCCTACAAAGTCGAGTTCTTCCTCCTGGAGCCTTTGAAAAAGTTCAGCTCTCATTCCCATTATTTGAAAATAATGTCACCCTTCCCCCTGAGTCTTGACTTTTTGAGGCTCATTACCCCCGGGCCTCCTAACTGCCTAGCAAGTGTCCACCTGACTATCCTCTTGTCTACACCCCCACTCACAAACGCCTGTCCCAGATCAGAACGTGGGGTTTGGACAAAACCAGTCAGAAGCAGCACCATTTTCCTCCCTGCCTCAGGAAAACTGCAGACTCTCTTTGGCTCTTGAAGGTTAAAGCAAGGCCATGCCTTGGAAAGGATCTACTCCCTTGTTCAGTGACCACCTGATGCAAAGGAGATCTCGGATGCTGCTGCCTCCAGGAAGTACTCCCGGTTTCCTCTTCAGCGCTCCCAACACACCCACTTGGGTCCTTCTTCAGCGCTACCACTCGAGCATTTCGGGACTAGTGCTCCCTTCTCGGGTCAAGCACTACTCACCCTAGTGTGCTTTTCCAGTCACCTCCCCCCACCACTGGTGTCCCTCAAGGACAGAGTCTGTGTTGTGTTTCTCTCTGTGCCTCCAGCACCCAGCCCAGTTGGGGGGGTCTTCTCCTTAGGCACTGGGAGCCACAGTCCCTACCTCAAGAGGCTGTCTCCTCAGTAAGGATATGGGCTGGGTGGCACAGCCAGCAGGCCTGAGTGGGACCAGCATCTGGGGAGTTGGCAGGGTGTGCCCGGTCTCCCCTCCCAGTGCCCCAACCATGTGCCCATGGGGCTCACCACTCGCCCACTGCTGAATTTTAACAAACACTCCTAGGTAGCAGGTTCAAACCCAGGAGATAATGGTTAATTTCACAGAGCTGTGAGTGGAGGCTGTTAAAATGTTAATATTATTTAAATTGTTTTACATTTTCGACAGTTTGAGCCGCAAATATAAATGTTTTCCGAGCTTTCCACAGAGCTGAGCTCACAAAAATGATTGATGAGGCACCAAATATGGAATTTCCCACTTTAAATTAAGAATGGCAACATGAAGGCGATGAGAAGAAACATACTACCCTGCCATATGTGGTCCCCGGTGGCCAAACCCCTCAGCACAGGACAGATCCGCACCCCTCTGGGTCCTGGTTGCTGTGTGGCCCTGGACTCCTCATGTCACCTCCCTGGGCCTTGTGTCTTCCTCTGGGAACAGGAGAATAATATCTTCCAGGCAGGAGCACCTGAGGATTCCACAGTGGGCCCTTTCTGTGGTGGGCACACAGCACCAGGTCTCTTCCCTGCACTGTCACCTGCTTTCAGGGCAACTGCCAAGGTGGCTACTGCTTTGAGCCCATTTTACACAATACACCCACAGCCATATGCCCCAGAATAGGGGACTTGCTGACTTTGAGGCCAGTGTGCTCAGCTGTCACATTAGGTGGCCACCCCAGAGGAGATAACCCGTGAGTAGGGAATCGCTTCTTCCCCACGTCCCCCTCCCTCAGCCCCACCCACATTCCCGTTCACCACACAGGTAAAGTCTCAGTGCAGGCAGTTCTCATCTCCAAAGGCGGGGCGGGCTGATGGAGAGAGCGCAGCCTCCTCACCCCTGAGGCCAGCCAAGGGAGCTAGGGACTGCTGCCTGCCCTTCTCTTTGGCTCTCCCTGTGGCCCCAGGCCCCCAGTCCACCAGCTACAGACCCCAACCCAGCCAGCCTACCTCCTATCTCAGAGAAGCTTCAGCCTGGCCCCCGCTTCAGTCCCCAGAAGGAGCCCCGCCTGACCCTTCCCTGTGTCCAGCACAGGACAGAGCACCATCCAGGCATTGTCTCCAGGGCCCCTCTCCATGCATTCCCAGTAAAGGAATTTTTATGACCCTCGTGTTGCCTGTGAGCGGCTATGCCAAAGGAAACATGGCTCATAAGGCTCAAACTGCAAACACCATACTGCCTAGCCTTCACTGGGCTGCCACCTGTGTCTGAGCCCCTGACCCCATACCTTGGGGCCCTGTCTTAGCCGTACTGGGCATCGTTCATTCACTCACCAGGCATCATTCATTCACTCACCACCCAGCCACTCATTCCTGAAAGCCCACTCTCGAGCAGCCCCATGCTCCCCTCAGGGAGCAGTGTTACAGCAGGCACACTCACTGCCTTCTCAGATCGGATGATCAATGGAGGGTGACAGCCAAGCAGGGAGGCAAACAGGGAGAGTGTTATTTGTGCTGTGCTAAAAGGAAGCGCTTAAAGAGCTCCTAACCCAGCCTGGTACCAGGGAGGACTCCCTGGGAAAAAGTCCTTCTAAGTTAGGGGCTGAACAAGAAGAGAAATTAGCCAGGCAGTGAGGGGCAGGACGGTGCTCCTGCTCAGAGCAGAGCCCAAGCAGACACTCAGCACGAGCAAGTGGGTGTGAGGGGCCCAAGGCCAGGCTGAGTGAGGAGTGTGGGCCCCACCCCAAAGGAAGGGTGAGGCAGGGTGGTATGCAGAGAGGCCACTGAGCAGACAGGGGAATCCCTCTGGCTACAGTGGGCAGAAGAAACCAGCAAGACAGAGCCGGAGGCAAGCGAGAGGCTGGGGAAGGCCCCCAGCAGAGGGGCCATGACATGGGGCAGAAGGCTGGACTGTGGGCCTGAGAAAGTTTAGCAGAGGGAACTGAAAGGACCCGGCAGAGGGGTGCCAGGAAGAGCCTGGTTCTGGCTGCAGTAACTGGGTGGAGGTAGAAACAGAGCCCACCGCACGTGGACACCGCGTTGGCGCTAACCCTGTGCTGGGGTCCTCAGCCTTGCCCTGCCCGGGACTATCCTCCTCTGGACACTGACCCATGAAAACATTGCCCCACTCCAGCCCCACTCCAGCCCCACTCCCCTGCTGAGTGCCTGTCCCAGCCCAACAGTCCTAGCCCACGGGCTCTAGACTCACACCTGTGGCTCAGTGCAGCTCTGGCACCTTCAGAGTGACTATGGCAATTGATTGAACCTCCTTGAATGTCAGCTTCTGCATCTATCAAAGGGCAGTAATAATTATACACATCAGCTAAATGAGCGCCTGTAGCGCTCCAACGTTCAGTACCTTTGCTGCTATCGTCACAGCCTGACTAGGTGTTGTCCCCTTTGGGAGCCACAAATGAAGGCAGAGGAGGAGCGCCCTCTCTGGGCACAGGGCAGAAGGCTGGTAGGAGGCTGCGGCCTGATGGATGGCTTTCGGCAGCTCTGCGATGCGTCAAGTGCTTAATGGAAGTCAGCCCAGTGAGCCGGCCCTTCCCGCATGGCAGAGCACGGGTTCCGGGGCCTTCCTCGCCTGCCTTGCTGATGCTCCCTGACGTTCTGGGAGCACAGAGGCACTTAGGTACCTTGCTAAGGAGGGAGGGAATACCAGACAAAGTTGAGGCCTCCCTTCCTGCTCACTGACAAGGACACACATACTTTCCTCCAGAAGAGAGGAAGGAACTAGGCCAAGTTCCTCAGAGAGTAGAAGGCAGAAAGGAGCTCTGTGGGGGACCTGCAAGTTCTGCCTCTCCCTGGTGGTGGGAACTCAGGCAAACTTACCTAACATTACTCCAGGCCTCGGTTTCTTACACTCCAGAATGGGGATAATAACAATGATCCCTACTTGATAGGCTGTCTATACACGACTGAACATGGAAATACATAAACACGAGAATTAGAACAGGATGGCACACAGCAGGCGCTCAGTCAGAGCTAGGTTTAACAACAGGCGACAGAAACAGGTAGGAGGCACAGGGCTGCAATCTTGCCCTCCTCCTGACCCACCATGTGACCCAGGGAAGTGTCCTCTCTCTCCTTGGAGGGCCTTTGCCCCCAGGATGCCTCAGGGGCTTTGCGGCCCCAGTGTGCACCTAGGCAGGGCTACACCTGCCCAGGTCCCCTCACCTTTCCAAGACAGGCTTTTGCATTCTGGTCCCCTCTAAGCCAAATCCATCATCTGAGGAGCAATGGTACCCAGAAGTTCAAAGTGACAAAGAAAGGAGTGGCAGGCTTATGCCACTCCCCCCTCCTCCCTGCAGGCTGGCTTCCCAGCCCTCCCTCACTGCTCATTCTTACCTCCAAGGCTTTCCTCTGTGCTCTCTTGCCTAGCTCTGCTCTCCAAATCCTCCCCACTTCTCAGCCCCAGTTCAAGCCACACCTCCTCCAGGCAGTCTTCCAGCTCAGACCATAGACCAGCAGATTTTGAAGGGAGCATGATAAAGTGGGGCATCATTGGGAAGAACAGGATGGGGCAAGGTGGGATGGAGCTGCTGGCCAGAAATGACATGCTGGGATCAGAGCAACAGGTCATGTCCAACAAGCCATAGTGAGACAGGGGACTCCATTACCACAGGAAAACAGTAGCTGTCCTGTATCAGACAAAGTCCACCAGTTGGACATGGTCCACATTCGTCTCAAGCAGTAATTACAACCCATTTTACAGATGAGGAAAACTGAGATCCTGGATAAGAAAACTACCAAGGGGCAGATGTACTTTCTCAGGGTTTCCATGATGTCAGCACAGGCTCTTAAGCCTTCCTCTCCAGACAGATCTGTGACCAGAATCCACAGGGGAGGGAAGGCTGGAAGCCCAGAAACAGCTGGTCCTGGAACTCAAGTAGGACAGGCTCAGTCAGAGCTATCACCCTGTTCCTCCTCCCTGCTGGGCACGGTTTCATCCAGGAAATTTTACCTATTGGGTCTTAACAACCACTTGGCCTCTGACAAAATGTGGCAATGAATTTAGGAGGTGCTCTGAAAGATATTTACAAAAGAGGGATAGATAAAGCTTTGTGCTCCCCGCCTTCCCCCTCTTAGAACAACTTTATAGAGCATCGGTCACCATAAGGTGGTTTTCTGAGAACGCACAGGCCTTCCCCAGCCCTCCTCACAGAACCCCAGCATGGGGGACACAAGATCCCCCCTTCCTCTTGAGCAGCCAACAGCTTGGATTTCTAACAGCCAACTTCAATTCTCTCTCCTCCCTCTCCAACATCTCAGTAAATAGTCCTAAGCCGGCTGTCCCGATAAACTGGGGGCTTGGGGACTATCTTCAAGTGCCTTGTGAATGGAAACGTCTCAGACCGACAGCTCTCGGTGTTCAATGAGATTATATTTTTTATTTAAATGGCTGATTGGAGGATTGGTTTCAAAGTGAGACGCTGTGTGCCCACGGCCTCCTCTGGGCTCCCGGGGAGAAACAATATTGTGTAGCATTGTGCAGCCACCGCTCCCATTCACATGCCTCCAGGAAGGGCCCCCCCACCCAGCCACGGTGGAGGATAAAAGCCGCCTCCCCTCCTGGTTTGGGGGAGCTGGAGATTACGCCTTTCATTCAGAGTGCCTTCTCCAGGGCTCCCCACCACGCTCTGCACCAGTTGTCTCCCCTCTCAAAGCAACGGGGAGATAAAAGGCAATGTGCTCGCTTCATCCCACCTCCGGGGAGAGCTCAAATCAGTCTTTTGTCAGCAGAGGATAAGCGCCACCATTTTAGGAAGGGTTGTTGTGCAGCGAGCTCTGTTGGAAGGTTTTGTGCGAGCTTTCCAGCTCTGCCACCCCCACCCCACTTGTGCCAGTGCCCCTGGTCCCCTGCTGGGCCCCGGGCGGGCTGCTGCATCCTTTCTGATCGGTGTCCACACCTGGCCCTGAGAGGTAGCATCGTCACCGGCAGTGGCCAATCCCTGGGCCCTTCAGGAAGGACGAGGTTTGCACAGGACCAAATGCTGCTTGAACTGTGCCGTATGGACCCTGTGAGGGTCCCAGCTCTTCGCTTAGAGCAAACTTTGCAGTTAATTGTGTGTCAAGATAATGTATTAGAAACAGCAGCGTGTGGACTGTGTGCAATTCCTCTCCTTTCAAGCCTTTGTCTGCCCAGGGCCGGAGGGGCTTGTCGGGGCATCTTTGAGACAGGCTGGTGGCCTCTGTTAAAAGCAGCCCAAGGATTTCGGTGACGATCCCAAAGTCTTGGACAAGATAAAAGGCCAGTGGTGGCCTTGAAGGATGCCCAACTCTGTCCACAGGGCCGGGCGGGGCCGGCAATCTTCATTACCAGTAGCTGCAGCACAGAGGCAGACAGCTTGGTATGCCAGGCACATCCAGTGCCTCGTGCATCCAGGGACCGCAATCAGGTAGCTGATGGGGATGCAAGTCACATCGCCTGGACTATTGCCGCAGTGAACTGATTCATGCTGCTACTTTGAGGTGGGGAGAAGGGACAGCGGGGCCCGGAGACAAGC
This sequence comes from Loris lydekkerianus, assembly GCA_963574355.1. NCBI lineage: Eukaryota > Metazoa > Chordata > Mammalia > Primates > Lorisidae > Loris > Loris lydekkerianus. The sequence goes on from CAUYPK010029146.1 coordinate 12,675, forward strand.
CAGCCTGGCTTTATTATACAGCTGCTGTTTTTAAGCTGGACTATTCCAGGCTCTCCTTGCCCCTTCTCCTGCTGCCGGGCTAGCGCCTACCTGCAAAGAAAGTGCTCGCTCAGGCCCCTGGCTCTGGCTGAACAATGGCATTATGCGATTCATAAAGAGTACCCGGGCAACGGAGACAGGCATGGCTTAATTCGCTCGGTGCCCAGTGGCTTTTGAACGCCCCTGCATTCAGCCTTTATCCTGAGCAGGCCTGGGCCTCCCCAGCCCTTTATTCCCCAGCCCTCTCCATCACTGTCCTCCCCCCAGCCCCAGTCTCTACACAGGTCTGCAATGGAGCTAATGGCCATGAAATGAGAGACAAAGAAAGGCAAGAGGAGAAGCTCGGTCTCTAACTTCTGCTTGCGGGTAAAGAGACCTGGAATTTGGTCTCATCTCTGCCATCAACTGACTGGGTGGCCTTGGGGAAGTCCCTTTTGGGCTCTGGGTTCCAGTTTGTGTCTGCCAGTAGGAGAGAAAGGAACAAAGTTCCAGATGGCCTTTTCCAACTCTAACATTCTGTGATTCAGACACACACAGCTCAATGGCATTGTTCTGGCCTCTTATGATAGTGGAGGGTCTTCCACTGTACCAGTGATAATCTCCTTGACCCTGACCTAAGACTAGGTCACAGTTCAGGACAGTAAGTGAGTGAAGCAAGCCCGGTGATTTCCATGGCACTTTGCGCCACCTGCCCCAGCTAGAGAAGCAGCCACCGTCCAGCCCCCGCTGAGTTGCCTTATAGAAATAAGAAGCATAGTCTTGCAAGATCTTCTGTTTTGTTTTGTTTTGTTTTTTTTAGAAGAAACCAGAAATGTGAAATTTTATGCAGTCTTGCAATTTCACACTGTTGGCTCAAATTATAAACACTGGCAGGTGGGACAAAAATGATCAGAGGAGTTTATCTGCTCAGCAGACTTCCAGATAGAGAAGTCCGAGCCTGGCAGGGCTACTGAGCATCTCAGCCCTGGGTACACTGTAATAACACCCTGGTGTCCTGCAGTGTGGTGGTCTGGCCCTGGACACATTGCACTGAGTAAGGATAACCCCATGATGTTTTATCTCAAAGAAAAAGAGAAAAGACACCAAACATGGGCCCAGTTCCTTCATATATCCTGCCATTGAACATCTGGGCTAACTCCAGACTGGTCTCCTTTCCAGAGGTGAGCCTGTTGGATCTCACCTCCTCACTGCCCCTTCCATCCAACTCAGTAGGGCCAGATGGTGGCCCTAGATCCCCAGCACCCCCACCCCTGCATGGCTGAGGAAATGAGTCCACTATCTGAGATGTTGCCTAGACATCCAGACTCTGGCTCCCTGCCCTTAGGGGCCTCTGTCTCCAAATCCTGCTGTCCTGATATCAACTCTCCCGGCAGGGGTCCTCTCCAGGCACCTGGAAGGGACCTCAGGGGAACTTCAAGCACTTCTCTTCTGATGCCATCCCACACTGTCTGCCATGTCTCCCCAACCCAGCCCATAAAAATATGAGGAACAAAAGTGACATCTTAATACACACGGAATTCTCTGAAGCCACGAGTTCATATTATTTCAACAAGTATTGAAGAACTAATATTTGTAGCACTGAGGAAACTATTAGGTACAAGGAGCTCCCTCAAGGCCAGGAGAAAAGACAGACTCCCATATACACGTTAAGCTAGATAACAACCAGAGAGCAGGTAACCTGGGGCTGAATGCAACCACCTTCTCTGTGGATAGACGGATTGCTACATTACAGCACCACACTCAGCTGTCAGCAATGTCCTGGATAAACGCAGTATTAATACAGGAGGCGTGACGCTGACTCCCCTGGTCATGGCTGTGTTACAAAATCAAAACCTTTCAATAGCCCCTCTCAGGGCACGGATCAGATTATTGTGGGAGGTAAGAGGAGAAAGAGGCAATATTTTATCTGGATGTGAAGGCAAAAGTGGGAGGGCTTGGATGGTTCATTGGGGGAGTGGTGGTTCAGGGTAGCTGGTGCAACAAAAACATAGAAGAGAAACTGGAAATAAGGTAAGAGAGTTCTAAATGATGATGGACCTTGGACTGACAGAGAGTTTGGATTTTATCCTGTAAGCCATAGGGAGCCATTGAATGTTCACTGAGGGAAGGATTCTATCAGAACTGGGCTTCAGAAGGACCCTCTGCTGTCTACACAGAGAGCAGCCTGGAGGCTAGGAGAGTGGCCAGGAGGTAAAATCCATAGATTAGGGAAAGGTTGATGGCCTGGACCAGGGCAGTGGCTGTGGGTCAGACACAAGGAGATGGATGTCAGAACTGATATATGAAAAGAATCCAAATAGCTTGATAGGTGATTGCACATTGCGGGTGATGATCAAAGATGCCTGCAGTGACAGAGGAGGAACGAGTCTGGAAGAGAAGAGATTTCAGACCCATGTCCTGGATGAATGACCAATCCAAGACCAGAGAGAGCCTCAGGGCTCAGCTACATGGGCAGAGGGCCCTGGAAGAGCTTGCACAAGAGACGAGGTCTGGGGCAAGGGGAAGCTGGGCAGCAGAATTCCCACCATGAAGGAGCCAACAGCCCACAAACACCCCCCTGTCTGCCAAGCCTGGGGCTGGGCTATAAGCCACAGTCTCTGGGGGCCTATGAGACCCTGAGTGCCTAATGGAGACCGTAAATATTTTCCTGGTTAAGAGCACCAACTGGAGACTCAGCAACAGCTCCACCATGCGTGGTAATCGAAGCATCTTTCGTGGCAGGTTTAAAGAGGGGAAGCCGACTCAAGTGATGCACTTCACACTCAGCACTTGACATTCCCAGGCACTCCACAGGCATTAGCTAATTAATCCTTGAGTCTGTTTAGCCCCCAAAAGAGCTCCCAGAGGCTTCACTTATACTCCGGGTGCTAGGAGGTTCATGCCAGTCTGAGGCTCAGGACCCAGAGTGTGAAGGAGACAGCCTTGCAGATAGCCATTCGCCCACTCCCTCACTTCCAAAGAACTCTAATGGCTACAAGAAAGCCTAAAAGAAGGGGTTTTTTCCCTGGGAAAGAGACAGGAAGACAGAGAAAAGGACAGGAAAGGACTAGTGTCTACTCAAATCCCTGCTAGCTACTGCTCATCACACATTTTCTCTTTCCCTGAGAATTTTAATTGTCTTCCTATTTCACTCTCAAAATTATCCTATGATACATATACTTCTTTAAACTGGATCTTCCCAGGAGATATCCCTGAGACAAGGATTCAAATGCAAGCAACTTCTCTGGGATTTGACCCTCTCCCAGAAGGAGAGGAAAGAACAATGAAGACAAGAAAGACACCAATAAACGTGTGTCATGAAGTTCAATTACTGCAGACGAGCGAGGCCCCTACACCTCCGTCAAGTTCAATTACTGCAGACGAGCGAGGCCCCTACACCTCCGTCATCGCACCAACAGGTTGAAGGCTGCCCCTAGTGGGCGTAAGGAGAATTAACTCCCTGCAATAGCAAGTCTGTGCCTGGAACAACACACACACTCAGAACTACCTGAGAGCCATTAATGAAATATCCATGATTCTGGTGTCAGGAGTCTCCAGGTTGGTGCACAGGGGGGATAAGAGCCAAGAGATACAGAAGGAGCACCAACAGCATCTGTTACGATACTGCTAGTCCTATTTTCAGATGAGGAACTCAAGACTCAGTGATGGGACATGACTTGGCCAAGGTCACACAAGCAGAAAGTGACAAAGCCTAAATTTGACCCGAACCAGTTTGCCTCTAAGTATTGGTTCTTTTCCTCTAGACCAGGGGTGGCGAACACGCGGCTCTCGAGCTGCATGCGGCTCCCGGCCAAAATGAATGCGGCTCTTTGCCTCTTATCATTATTTTGTATACTGTGGCTCTTTGCCAAGTTTGGATTTTGTTATGCTGCTTCTGAGGAGGG
>CAUYPK010029148.1:0-28632 GCA_963574355.1 Loris lydekkerianus
GCTCGCGCCCGGCCTCCCTCCCTCGCCCGCCCGCCCTCTCTCTCGCTCCCTCCCTCTCTCTCTCTCCGTCTCTCTCCCTCCCTCTCTCTCCCTGCCTCCCTCCCTCTCTCCCTCCCTCTCTCTCCCTCCCTCTCTCTCCCTGCCTCCCTCTCTCTTTCTCTCTTTCCCTCCCTCTCTCTCTCTCCTTTCCTCTCCCTCTCTCCCTCTCTCCCTCTTTCTCTCCTCTCTCTCTCCCTCCCTCTCATTCCCTCCCTTTCTCTCCCTCTCTGCAGGGTTTTCCCAAGGAGCTGCAAGGCCACTAGCCGAGTGCCCCTGTAACCTGCAGATGTTCTGCCCATGTCCGGCCTGCCTCGGCGCTCCTCTGAGATCATTTTTCTGCAATTAGAGAAAATTCCACTCCTCCGCCCCTTCTTTCCCTGCAATGATGATTGGTTTACTCTTGAGTTTTCTGGAAAGCTCCTCGTCATGTCCAAAAAGCTAATAACAAAATGGATAATACAAGCCGGGGCTACCACCGTGCGTGCCCCAGACAGCCGGAGAATAATTCTGCTCTGGAGCCCGCGGCACAAGCCAGAGGGCCGCCTCACTCGTTTCTCTTCCCCTTCCATTTCATCCCCTGCCATATCTAAATTTAGCCCTCTCCCCAGCGACCCAGGGAAAGATCACAGTGCTCTTACATTCCCACTGTGCAGGTGCCAGGCAGGTCCTCCCGGTAAATGGGCCACTTAAATGGCACCAGGGAGGGGCAGCCGGGGCTCCTGGGCCTGGCAGAGCCCAGAGGTGCCACTGGGGAACAGAGACCCTGGGGCGGAAGGGTGGCAGGAGGGTCTCCTTCCTCTAAGTTCTGGTCTCCGCAGGCCCAGGGGAAGGGAGCCCTTCTGTCCACAAACAGGAAGAGGTCCAGCCCATCCACAGAAGCACTGGCCAGGGCCTCTGGCTCCCGTCTCGGTCCCTTTGCACCAGTTCTGCACCAAGCAGTGTACCTAGGGGTCCCTTCATGTCCTGACGTGCCAGCCCTGGGATGAGAAGCCTTCGTCTACCACCAGCATTCTGAGGACAGAGAAGAAAACCTCTCACTCACTCTGCATTCCCTGGGACAGGCTCAGGTGTCCAGTTGCAGACAGAGGATTTTGAAGACAGGCCCAGGTGAGGGACTGTGGCATGTGGTGGGAGGATTGAGGAGGAGATGACCCCCGAGGCCTCCGCTGGTCCCATGGGTGCTCTGGGGCTGGGAGGGACCTTCAGAGCCAGAGGCAAAGGAGGCTGAACCTTTGTGCCCCGGTGGGAAGCATCATAATCTGGGGTGGGGAGCTGATCCCAGAGGGAGGTGGGCTATGTGCTTGCAGCAGCCAGGCGACTACACCCCAGCATGGATCCCCAGCCTCCGGGGCAAACACAGTGAAGACTGATAAACTTGGATGCATGCTGCTGGGGGTCAGCTCTCCAGATAACATGTAACATCAGAGGAAAAAAAAAAAAAACAACACACCAGTTTATTCTTTGACTTTTCACTGAGAAATTCTCTTTATCATCATCGCATCCTTGAGAAGGGAAAGTTGTGAGAAGGAGAGAGGATTTGGGTCCAGCTGGACAATGGCTGGCGGCCCTCCCCAGGCCTTACAGAGTCTGGGTGCCCATGGCCCTGGAGTGTCAGCTCTGGGAGGGGGAGCCGCAGGGGAGGCCAAGATGGCCACAGGCTCTACTCTTGCGAATCCCTCAGTTCAAACGGGCGCTTTAATGGACATGATTGTGAGTTGGGATAAAGACGGCAGCGGGTTCAACAAAAATACAGTGTGCCTGCCCCAGCCAAGCCCTGCTTTGAGCACTTTCTGTGCATTTCTACCATTTATTCTCACCTGTGTGTGTGTGTGTTCCCTAGAAGGCAGATGCTACAGTCAATGTCTTGATACCTTAACTTCCCCACCTAGAAAACAGGACCCGGCAACTTGTCCAAGTGACTTCGCTCGCCAGCAGTGGAGCTGGGGTCAGCGCCTGCAAGCCCAGACACTGAACTTTGCTCCCTCTGCCGAGGTCGAGACCTCCTTCAGTGGTGCTCAGAGGGGGAGAAGGGCACTTTGATTGCCCTCTGCTGTGCTCCTGGGATTCAGGTTCTGCATCCAGACACAAGGAATGGCGGATTTTACAATCAACAAAAAAACACCTGCCCCATTTTGGAAACTAAGAAACAAGCTTAGGTAGAGTCCTACAACTATTGGTGAGACCAAGGTCAGATGTCAGAAGCCTTCTGCAGAAATTACAGGGATCTATGCCGGCTCATGCCAGCCACCAACGTGCTGCGTCTTCCTGGACATCTCTGAATGAATGATGAAAGCGTGAGTTTCTGTTGCTGTAGGAACACTGTCCTATAATACGGCATCATGTATTCACATCATAGAGTCAGAGTAGGGAAGAACATTAGAAAAATGCTTGTTCCTTCCCCCTTGCAGACCAAGAAATCAAGGTGCAGGGAGGAGAATTCACTTGTGCAAGGCCAGACAGTCAGCCAGTGGCTGAGCTAAGATTAAGTCCCTGAATTTCTGCCACCTAGTAACAGTCCTAGTCAAGATGCAAACTGTTTTGGAGGGTGGGGACTGGGGAGGAGACTGCTTGATTATCAGTGAAATTGATCAACAGAGTCACCATTTAATTAAAAAATATATCAAAACCTTTCTTGATAATGATCGACCCGTTACACTGAGCAATTAAAGTGGTGATTTTATTTACTGAGTTACTGCCAACTCATGTGTGTGTATGTGTGTGTGTGTGTGTGTGTGTTTGTAATACCCTTGTGATAACTCAATTGGAAATATGTGGTAAGACATAGTAATATAAGGCCTTTTCTTAAGATAACTTGTGCCACAGCCAACCCCGAGTTTATCTGATGGGTCCCTTTCATGACTGAGGTCCCTTTTGTGCGCTGTTCTATCACCAATGGGTCCACAGGGGGCCCAGCAGGCATCTTAGACAGGCTCTTGCTTAAGCTGGTGAAATGCAGCCTCATTTGGGGCCACAGCACATTAGAGGTAATTAGGAGTGGATGCCTTCTAAGATTTAAATATTAACTTTTTCAAATTGCTATTTTATTTAAAATGTCCTGAAAAAGAAGGATAACATCCATGGCCTGAGTGTGTGTTCCCCAAATACAGACGTTGAAATTCTAGCCCCAGGTGTGAGGGTGGGGGCCACTGAAAGGTGATTAGGTCACAAGGACAGAGCCTTCAAGAACGGTGTCCTTATGAGAGGCCCCAGAGCTCTGCCTTGTACCTTCTGCTGCTTGTGAACATGGCAAGAAGGCATTTATCTGTGACTCAGGAATTTGGCCCCCACCAGACGCTGAATCTGCTAACACATTGATCTTGGGACTTTTCAGCCTGCAGAACTGTTAGCAATAAATACGTTTTGCTTATAAGCCACCCATTTATGTATTTTTGTTACAGCTGCCTGGGAGGATTAAGATGATACCACGTGTCCCCCCCACCCCCTACCCTGCTCTGCATATCTTCTCAAGGAGTGAAAGCCTAGGTTCTCCAAGCAGGTGCTTCCCAGCTGTGCTGGGTGCTTGTGTCCTGGCATGTAGAGGCCTAAATCCATGCGGCTGCTGGACTTTGGGAAGGAAAATGAGGAGCCTCCGTTCATTGAAAAATCTAATGGATTCCCGTCTCCCTAGCTGTGTGTCCCGGTGCCCTAATATCTCAAGACACTTGATTGGAAGATGAGTGGTAAAGAATTTCACAATCACCTGGATTCACGATGTTCACATAGTATCCTGCCTTCCTGGATTAAGACGCTAAAAGCTCTGAGATGTTCTGAATCTATAAATCAGTTTAATTTGGGGTTCATCACTTTTCCAATTTATTTGACCACAGAATGCTGTCTTCATGAAATACCTCTGAAAAACTTGAAGAACCCATTTCAAAAAATCCCCAACTGGGTAGAACTAGACAGATTATTCATCAGAAGAGGGACAGCAAGAGAATGGAGCATCTGCTGGGGGTCAGGAGACCTGGATTCTGGTCTGGACACTTTCATTAATTAGGTGTTTGACTTCGAGGAAACCCCATCCTTCTGGGCCTTAGTTTACTTGCCTATAAACTAAGGGGCTGGAATGAGAACATCCTTAAGGCCTCTCCTGGGTCTGATAATCCTTGACTTTTCTGATTTGTTAAGACTCGCCTGTTAGTGGGCTGCCGTGCTCTCTTACCATCTGTCACATGCAGTTCATGCTGGCAGTCACCAGGTTCTGCAGATGGCCCTGGGATTCTCAGCCCTAGGAGAAGCGTATTGTGATCCCTGAGACCATTTACGTAGGGCTACCGCCAGGGGCTGATGGACATGCCGGTCACACCCCCACCGCAGGACGCTATCCTCTGTGCTGACCCTCTGGGTGAGTATTAGAGGAAAGAGCAAGAGACCAGGGTGATCTGCCCCTTGGGGCGTGAGTCTTGAGGGGGAAAGGGAAAGAAGCCACATGTTCATATAGACACAAGTGGTCACATGCAGCAGTGGGTGTCGGCACGGCAGCTGTTTAGGAAGCTAAAGAAGGCTTCCCTGAGGCCTGGGCCATCACGGAGACACCCCCCAGGGGATGGCAGTAGAATTCTAATGCCTGGAGAGAAATGAGGATGTCCCAGCAATGGTGGGACAGAACTGCACAATGCACAGTTTGGGGGCTGGTGAGTCTACAGTGGCACAAGTTGTTAGAAAGAAGGGAAATTAGGTGCAACCAGGGGCTGCAAGCAGAGGGCAGGAGCCTGTCCAGGCCAATCTGATCAGGCTCTGGGGTCATGCAGGCGGTGGGGGGCCATTCTTCAGAAAAGCAAAATAAAAATAGAAATTAATGAATGCATTAAAAATAATACTAAAACTAAAATAAAAATTGTAACAAGAAACAAGTCTTTCTCCCAATTCCGGATGACCCGCAGATGCCTCAGGCTCTGAGGGTGGTGACGTCTGCTCACGGCATGCTAAAGTTCAGTCATGACAAATATTAAATAATAGCAGCAGAATTAGATGCTGTGTGTGGCAGGGCATGGGGACGGGAGTGAGGGGCTTAGATAGGGAAGGGAGAGGAGCTTCTGCCCTGTGAGAGACCAGAGGGGGCCTGGGCACTCCTGGGGTCTTTGCTTTGATCCTCATGAAATGGAACTGAGAGTAAGCAGAAGTCAATTAAGGTAAATATTTATTTATTTATTTATTTTTATTAAATCATAGCTATGTACATTGGTATAATCATGGGACCTCACACACTAGTTTCACAGACCGGTTGACACATTTATATCACACTGGTTAACATAGCCTTCCTGGCAATTTCACAGTCATTGTGTTGAGCCATTTACATTCTTTATTGTTATTCTTAACAATACACTAAAAAATTTATTGTTTTCTTTTTACTCCTGAACTCTATAAATATAATGATTTTTCCAAACTAAAGCTCCCTGTAGTTATACTAATATTCCTAAGTGATCATTTTTTAAATGTAGATAAAAGTATCATTGGTAAACAAATTTTAAGTCTTTATCTCTGCAATTTCCTGTGGTGTTTTTAAATGTGCTGAAGAATCTTCACAATATATTGAAATAAGCAATATTAAGTGACTGCTTTCTCTTCATGAATTTTTAAAAGATTTATAATGAAGTTAAAAATGATTTTGGAATAGGTCCTAGTATAAATAGTAATAATTATTTTTAGTATGAAAATGTATTGAATTATAGCAAATGCACTTTCTGTCTTGATTTCATCATATTCTATTATGTTAATATTTCTTTTTATTTCATAATTATTGTTTGCACTAAATCACATTTAAATATTTTTTTCAAAGGAAAATTACTGCTGAAATACTACAACAAACCCTGGACAGCACTTGTGGCTCAAAGGTGTAAGGCGCTGGCTCCATATACCAGAGTGCTAGGTTCAAACCCAGGTCCACCAAAAAATTAAAAACAAAATATATATATATATATACATATATATATATATATACACTACAACAAACCCAATTTGATCACATATATTAGTTTTATACACTGTCTGATTTGATTTGGTGCTAGTTTAGAATTTTGCTATAATGTTGACAAATAAGATTGATTTTTCCTTTTCTTTTCATAACACATTCTTGCCTTCTTTGAGCATCAATGTAATTCTAATTTCCATGAAAGAAATACCAAATGTTTTTTCTTTATTCTTATACTGTCTAGAAGAGTTTATATAGCATAATGATCTCTTTCTTGAAAGTTTATTATTCTCCTATAAAATTATATATAGTTATGTATTATAATACACATAAATATTTTATATATGATTTTTGCATCCATATGAGAAGCTTTTAATAATCTACTGACTTCATTAAAATTATTCTAGCTTTATACATATATTTAGATCAAGTTTGGTAAATGACATTTTCCTATGAATTTCTTCTTTTAATGGACATTTTCTAATTTATTGTCATAAAATTATGAAATTATCTGTTATTATTTGAATCATCCCTACAAGAACTAAAATATAGAACATAAATCCAAATAAATTCCTTATTTGGATTTATCTTTTTCTTGATCAGTTTTATCAAACTTTTCTCTGTTTTCTAAGTCATTTAAAGTAACAGTTTTGACATTGAGGATTAATTCTATTTTATTTGTGTTTTCCCTGCAGCCCTTTGGTACCAGACTTTTAACATTTTGGCCTCTAATCCTTATCACTCTGAAACTTATAGAATAGTTTTTGTAAAACTATATTCCAGACAGTAAAATTCTAATCTTCCACCAACATATATCAAATGTAATTGCATTTTTCAAATAATTTTCTAATTTCATCAAAATTATCGACTTTATTTACTATCAACTCATTCAAAAAAATCTCCTTTGTTATTACTTTGTGATGTGCATGGATCAGCTCGATGTCTCATTTTTTATTCCTGCTCATGCTAATTTTTTTTTTCTACTCTGCTGTTCATCTTTTTCAGGGGGGTGAGGACAGGAGACTCAGTCTGGCTAATGGATTATCAATTCACTAATGGGCTTATGTGAATATTCTCTCATATATTTTATACATAGTTATAATGTCTATCTAATTGTTCTATTAGCTAAAGATTATTGCCTGATAATTATCTTTTATTTTTCAATTGAATGACTATAAATTTATGAATGGAAGTTTTGTTTTCAGGAGACTGCATTCAGTGAGAGTTAATGTAAGTGACTACTTTTTTGCTATTTCTCTCTGTATTGGTTTTTTTCTTCTATGGGCCCCAAGATTATTATTATTATTATTATTTTATAAAGAAGATACAACTATTTACTTTTTACTGAAGTGTTTTATTTTAGAACAGTTTTAAATTTACAGAAAATTGCAAAAAAAATTTGCAAAGATAATACAGTGTTCCATATACTGTATACCCAGTTTTCCTTATTACTATTTTACATTAGTATGGTTCATTGTCATAATCAACGAACTGAGGTTGACACACTAAAGTAAATGTTTTATTTAGAATTCCTAAATTTTTATTTAATGTCCTTTTTAATGTTCCATTATCCCATCCAGGATGCCACATTACATTTAGTTGTCATATATCCTTGGTTTCCTTTGAATTATGGCAATTTCCTATTATTTTCTAACATAATAGAAATTATGAGTAACTAAAAATCAGAATCGTCAGACATTATTTGATCATGTTGCTATTCCGAGAAGAGATTTGGTGCTATTTGGTGTTATGTTTTGAGGAACCAAAAGAGAACAATATAATGAGTGAAAAGGAGAAAGGCACAGAGGGATCTGTCACCCACATACATCATACATGGATTAATATGACCATAAGGAGATAATTATTTATGCTAGGTGTATGATGGCTCATCTTGGAATTATTTATTTTGTATACATTGTATATTTTTATGATTAAAAGCTTATGTGTAGGTGTGTACACATATGTGTGTATGTATGAAAGATAACGTTTTTACAATTCCAACCTCCATTGATTTCACTCCAACTTATAATGGTTTGTGCACTAAATGACTAAAAATTCTATTTAATTTTTTAACAACTAAACTGTTTCTTTTCACACAGTTCTTTTATAATCATATTTTATAATAATTTTTCACTTTGATTAAGGAAAGGTTGTATCAGCCCATCATTTGTTTTTCCAAACCCTATGCTATTTCTTATCACCAAATTCATCATTTTCAAGTCCTAAAATGTTATTGAGACCTAACATTTATCCAGCAAGGGGTAATCCCACCTCATTTACCACGCTGCTGAAATGTTTTGTGAAGTGACAAAGGAGGAAGTATTGCGGTTTGTTTTGTTTTTCCACAGGAAGATGAGATTAAAATAACATTCGTCATATGTTTCTCAAAGATTGAAATTAACTGAGAACCTGTAATTTCACTTCTAAGTTAGGAACTCAGGACATGTCCACATTTTCTAGATTAATAGAAGGCTTTTTATCCACAAGAATCAAGATCTTTCTTCTCTGATCAGGTGTGTGTTTGTGTGTGTGCGTGCAAGCGTGTGTTTCTGTTATTCAAGAAATGAGGAACTATATTTCAACCTCAAAAAAGTTTCTAAAAATATTTATACCATAAGATAATCCTGTTTCTTAAGCATTTTCATTGAGTTACTGAGGGCAAGGAAAGCTTACCACTGCTGCAGTAAATATTCTTTAACACTTTATTTGATGGTAAGCAATTAGAATATGCTTATTGAAGGATCGGAAGTTACTATGTTACTGTAAGAAGAATCCTGGTCTCTAAGAAAATACAGAAGAATGAAACTTTACATGTGGGGTCAGTAGAGTTGGGTTTAAATTTGATTTTTCAAAGTTAAAAGCTTTATGATCTTGTGAAAGGCATTTACCTTTGATATACAACTTTACATGCAAAATGAAACGAGTTATAATATCCATGCCTTTCAACTATCATGATCAAATGTGAAAATAACTTTATTTTTAAAACCTAACCACTATGCATATTTATTAAACAGTTATATTTTTCTGAGAGCTCTGCTAGACTGTAAGATGTTAGATGTTACTATATAAAAATAGGTGAGATTATTTTTGTTAATAATGATGGTGATAATGATAATTTGTTGGTGATGCTCCTGAGGCTATGGACAGAAACTGAATGAAAATGTATTAGGAAAAAAACATGTAAAAAAGTTCATATATCTTACCTGAGTGTAGCTTGTAAAGAAATCAATTATCACAAAATTCAGTAAACAACTATAAACACTTGATCTTAGTCAAAGGCTGAGAAGTGATAAAAGTATAAAGAAAAAAATTGTGTGTGCTGTTATTCAACATCAGTCACCTAGAATATTTTTATTAAATATCTTCATATAGATGAATTAAAATACCCATTATATTGTTATAACATTTAAAAATAGTCATTATTTTACCACCAAAGTACATTTATAAATTAATTTCACCTGGCTTTATGTGACTTGTCTTTTCCATCCTTTCTTTGTTTTAAGTCAGGCATTGGGGGAAATTTTTCTGTATGTCACTTTTCCATTACAGATATTTTTTCACTGGAAGTAAAGAAAATAGAAAAAAAAAATAAATGCCCAGTTTTATTTTATTCAGGAATTCTTTGTGATTGAAGACTTTAGATTCTTCTCTGTGGTCAAGGTATAGTCATAATTATACAATGGGGTTGGTTCGTGATCGAAGGGCTCATCATGGCTTGGGTACGTACTTTCCAAAAAAAGTGTGTTTTTTGCTTTTATATAATTTTAAGATGCTCAGAATTTTATACAAACATTTATGGCCTAAGAAATAAATTTTCTTTGATTCATCTTATGTTCACTTTATGTTTATTTCATGTTGTTAATGTATTTCTTCAAGTTTTCAAAGACTTGAAAACTTTTTTTTCCTTTATTTCATTAACTACTTACCGTAAAAACACAATATGAGCCAGCTTTGAATAGTGAAATGGCATTAGGCTCTAAGTCAGAATTGAATTTTACTCAAACTCTTACCACTCTCTAGCTGTGAGATGGGTTAACCTACAACCCTTATGCACTTTATTTTCTTTATCAAATTGGAGATATAAAACATACCATATTTATTTTATTGAATTTATGTAGAATTCTAATCAACTGAAATGCATTTGAAAGTGTTTTTATCCTAAAAGTGTTATAAATTGCTCAAAGTTGTTAATGTTAATTAAGCAATATAATTTTGGCCATCTCTAAAAGTCAATTCATTCACAAAATGAGGCAAACTCTTTAGTTGATTAGGTTTAATAAGTGAATCATATATTATAGGTAAAAACAACATTTCATTTTTAGGTATAATTAATATTATCATTAAATTTATAAAACTTTTTTACTATTCAGTAAATGATTAATATTGCAAGAAGAGACCAAAACGACGGTTTTGTTCAGAGGCAAGATCACTTATTTTTATACTAAAACTTTAGATTCTCTTATTTTAGTCGACATATGTCCTTTACTACAAAGAAAATTATACACACTAACATTTACTAGATGTTTACTATGCAACTGACATTATTGACTCTAAGTTCATCTCATTTTTTCACTTTTTAAATATCCATATCAGATTATGTTGACACTTCCTCCTTTGGCTAGCTTTCTTCTTTTGCAAGTTGGAGACTGGGACGCAAAAAGAAGTTATCAAGTTAGTCAATATGCATCCGTGATTTAAACACATGTCTATCTTTCTACTCCTGTCTTTTTCACTGTCTCAACTGTCTTTATTCTAATGCTGGATTTTATTATGTATTATGAATTAACTCATTTAATAACACATAGTATTTCGCTAAAACTGTCTTGCCTTTGAATAAATGTAGTCCTATAAAGCAAAAGAAAAACATCCTAATAAAGAAATAACAAAATAAATGTGAATTCATATTATACATTTAAAAGGATATTCGTGGAAAGTATATGCATGAAAATGGCAAGTAGAATTTAAAATTTTAAGGCCCAAATGGCTAACAGGCCATGACTCATACCAGCCTGAATTATTTCTCTCCAGAAATGAATGAATTGTATAGTTACAACTTGAAAACAGCAAAGTATGATACTTCTACACAATGGCAAAAGCGAAGGTTTGCGCGAATCACAAGCAAATCTAGAGAAAACTGTAAGTCCTATATTCTTTTTGTCTTCTCAGTATACTTAAGTAAATCTCGGAAATAGTGTGATTAAAGCTGTGGCAAACATTCTGTTTATTTTACCTTAATAAGGAAAATGGAAATGACATTCACTCCAACATAATATTGGAATTTACAAAAAAATTATAGTACTAAAAATTATTGAGTTTACTATTTTTTCAGGCCCTGAAAAAATGATGAGATAATTTATCATGATAATGACAATTGAGACGAAAGGCTCTGAGGAATCACTGAGAAACTGGCTTTAAGGAAAACTAAATAGAAATAAAAAACAGAAGAGAAAAATAATTTTTAAATGCTCCAGAGTTACGTTCTTTTATGTTATAGAAGCGATGATTTAATTACCTTTTACAGAAATGTTTCTGAATGTAGTAATGCCCTCAAGTCTTTTTTAAAGCCATAATATTATTGATAAGAGAATTTGAGATACATAAAATGGAAAACAACATACCTCCTTTGCTTATAAACTTTGATTAAAAACTAAGAAATAAGTTATTAACAAATAGCATCACTTTACAAGAGTTAATTTAAGGAATTCAAATGGGCCATATATAATAATTCCCCTTCAGACTGAAATTTTCAATCATTACAAAAATATAAAATACATATGCTCTTGACTCAGACAGACATTACTGTTGAAGGAATTTCCAAAAGAAGAATCGAAGACTATGCACAGGGTGTATAAAATGTATCACAATTTTTATTTTTTCTTTAGTTTAATATATTCAGAGGGTACAAGTGCTTTGGGTTACATGGAACATTTTGCAGTGCTCATGCTCTGGCTATGGGTGTGCTCGTCACCCAAATAGGGGCCATAGCACCCATTAGGTTGGTGTGTTCCCTCTGTGCACTTGTATGCTCATTCATTAATTCCTATTTAATAGTGCGTACATGGAGTGTTTGCCCTTTCTTGTAATACTTTACTTAGGAGAATGGTCTCCAGCTCTATCCAGGTCCTGTTTTTTGGGGGGAAGAGGGAGCTGTAGTATCCCATGATGTATATACTTTATTAATCCTTTCATGAATTTTTTATTCAGATTGATTCCACGTCTTTGTGATTGTTAATTGTGCTGCAATAACCATTTGCATGAAGGTGTCTTTTTGACAACTTTTTTTCTTTTGAGTAAATACTCAGTAGTGGAATTCCTGGATTGAATAGTAAGTCTACTTTTAGTTCTTTCAGGAATCTCCATATTGTGTTCCATAGCAGTTGTACAGTTGTGCAGTTCCACAAATAGTTTATAAGCATTCCTTTCCCTCGGCACCCATACCAGCAGCTATTGTTTGTGAATTTTTTCATAAAAGCCATTCGAAAGTGATACCATACCTCATTGTGGTTGTAATTTGCATTTCCTTGATGATTAGTGATGTTGAACATTTTTGTAATAGAAAAAACTAAAAAACAGTTAAAATGCCCATTGGAAAAAACCTGAAAGTTTGTCAATAATTAAGTCCAGATATCAATGAAATACAATGTAGCTATTTATAAAAATTTGGTATCATGATGTGGAATAAAGTTTTAAGTGAGAAAATAATGAAAAGAATATTTTATGTAGCTTCTTAAATATGTATTTTAAAAATATACGTATTTTTTAAAAGAACTGTCTTTTTAAATTTATTTTCTGTTGACACCTAATAATTGTACTTATTCATGGGATACAGAGTGATATTTCCACACAAATATACAGTGCTTAATGATCAAATCAAAGTAATAACCTCAGACATTAACAATTGCTTTGTGTTGGGAATGTTCAAAACCACCTCTTCTAGCTATTTCAAAATATATAAGTTATTATTAAGTATAATCTCTCTGTAGTGCTGTAGAACACTAAATATTATTTTTCCTCTCTAGCTGTAATTTTGTATACACAGCCAACATTTCCATATTCTCCCTTGCCCTCTATTTCCCAGCCTCTAATAACCACAATTCTACTCTCTACTTCTCTGAGTGAACTTCTTTAGTTTCCACATAAGAGAACATGAGGCATTTATATTTCTGGACCTGACTTATTTCACTTGACACGATATCCTACAGGCTCATCTGTGTTTGCAAAAATAATGGGATTTTCTTATTTTTACGGCTGACTAGTGTCCCATTGTGTATACATACTGCTTTCTTTACCCATTCACCTGCTGATGGAGGAGTAGGTTGATTTCATATCTTGACTATTGTGACTAATGCTACAATAAATATGGGGTACAGGTATCTCTCCAGTATAATGATTTATTTTCCTTCAGATAAATACTCAGTAGTGGAAATGGAAGATCAATGCAAGATCAAATAAAAATGTTCTATTTTTATTTTATTGAGGAAATTCTACCTGTTTTCTGTAATTATTGTCCTAATATATATCCCTTCAGCGGTATAAAAACATTTTCCTTCCCCTGCACCCTCAGTAGAATTCTTCTTTGTTTTCTCCTTTTTGATAATAGTCATCCTAAGTGGAAAGAGATGATATCTCACTGAGATTCTGATTTGTATTTCCTTGATGATTACAGGTGTTGAGCATTTTCCTTGTACTTACATGCCAATTACATGTCTTCTTTTGAAAAATATCTATTCAAATTCTTTGCCCACTTTTATAGGATTAACTTTTTGGACTGGGTGTGGTGGCTCATGTCTATAATCCTAGCACTCTGGGAAGCCAAGACAGTTGGATTGCATGAGCTGGGAGTTAGAGACCAGCTAGAGCAAAGTGAGACCTCATCTCTCCTGGAAATAGAAAAACTAGCCAGGGATCATGGAGGGCACCTGTAGTCCCAGCTACTACAGAGGCTGAAGCAAAAAGATCACTTGAGCCCAGGATTTTAAGGTTGCTGTAAGCTATAATGCCACAAAACCACAAAACTCTACCCAGGGTGACTAAGTGAGACTCTGACTCAAAAAAAAAAAAATATATATATATATATATATATATATTATTATTTTTAGTTCAAAAAAAAATTTTTTTTTTTTTTAATGTGGTGTTGTTTTGAGTTCCTCATATATTCTGGATATTAGTTTTTTGTCATATGAACAGTTTGTAAATATTTTCTCTCATTCTACAGGTTGTGTCTTCTCTCTGTTAATTGTATCCTTCTCAGGGTAGACGCTTTTTAATCTGATAGAGCCCCATTTGTCTATTTTTTACGTCTGTTGTCTATGCTTTTAAAGTTTCACCCATAAAATCTTTGCCTAAATATTTGTCCTGCAGTGTTTTTCCTATGATTGCTTCTAGAATTTTTATAGTTTCAAGTCCTACGGTTAAGTTTTTAATCCATTCGGAGCTGATTTGTGTTTATGGTGAAAGATATGGGTCTAGATTCATTCTTCTGCATATCGTTACTGGTATCTGGTTTTCCCAGCACCATTTATTGAAGAGGCTGTTTTTTCTCCATTGCACATCCTTGGCGCCTTTGTTGAAAATCAGTTGGCTGTAATACATTGATTTACTTCTGTGTTCTCTACACTATTCTATTGATTTTCTTATACCAGTACCATGCCATTTTGGTTATTATAGTTATATTGATGTCAGGAAATGTGATACTGCCAGCTTTATTTTTGCTCGAGATTGCTTTGGTTGTTCATATTGTTCCATATGAATTTGAGAATTTAGACCAGGCATGGTGGGTCATGCCTGTGATCCTAGTACTTTGAGAAGCAGAGGCAGAATGATTGCTGGAGTCTGGGAGCTTAAGACCAGGCTGAGGATGAGTGAGACACCATTTCTAGATTAGCCCCCCTCCCAAAAAAATTCCTTGCATATTTCTCATGATATCTGACATCACAAATAAACAAAAGATGTCCTCACAAAATCAGCATGCAGCCCCTAGTTCACAGATTGGACACCCCTGATGTAGAGTGCAGTTTTACTCCTATGTTTCTTTGTAATATGCTGCTTAGATGATTTGTTTATTGCTAAAAGTGAGGTGTTGGTGTATTGTAATACAGTACTCTTTTGTATTACAGTCTCTCTCTCCCTTGAGCATATTGATATATGCTTAATATATTTGAGTGCTCTGCTGTTGGGGGCACATATATTTATAACTATTATATCCTATTATTGAATTATTTCTTATCATTATATATTAACAATAATCTTCTTTGTCTCTTTTTACAGTTTTTTACTTAAAATCTGTTTAATCTGACGTAAGAATAGCTATTCTTATTCTTTTGGTTTCCATTTTCTAGAATATCCTTTATGATCCCTTTATTTTCAGTCTTCATATGATCTCTCCAGGTGAAGTCAATTTCTTGTAGGCAGAATATAATTTGGTCTTTTTTTTAATCCATTCACTCTACATCTTTTAATTGGAGAATTTAGTTAATTTGCATTCAATACTATTATTGATAGGTAAGGACATATTATTGCTATTTTGGAGTTAACTTTTTAACAACATCTTTTCTTTTTTACTGTGTTCCTCTGTGATTAAGTTATTTTATTTGATCATATGTTTTCATTCTTTGATTTTTATTTTTTGTGTATTTGTTTTTGTTTTGTCGTTACTATGATACAAAAATATCTTATAGATATAATAATTATTTTAAAAATGGTAATTTAATTTTGATAACAAAGAACAGAGATAAAAAAAGAAAAAACTTAAAATTCTAAACTTTATCTCCCTCCACTTTGACTTTTTGTTGTCTGGATTTACATCTTTTTATATTGCCTATCTCTTAAAAATAGTGCAGTTACTATTATTTTAATAGATTTGTCTTTTAGTCTTCATACTAAAGATATGAGTGGTTTACACACTATAATTACAATATTAAAGTATTCTCAATTTGTCTGTGTACTTACTGTTACCAGCGAGTTTCATATCTTCAGCTATTTTCCTATTTCATGATAGTGTCTTTGTCTTTCTGAGTGAAGACCTCTCGTTAGCATATCTTAAAAGACAGATATGTAGGTGATAAAGTCTCTCACCTTTTATCTGGGAAAGTCTTTTCCTTTTTATCATGTTGAAGGAGAGTTTTGCTGGGTATAGTATCTAACTTGTCGGGTTTTTTTTTCTTTCAACACTTTTAGTATCTCATACCACTTCCTCCTAGCCTGAGGTTTTTGGCTAACGCATCTGCTAACAGATGTATCAAAATTCCTTTACAAGTTGGTTACTTCTTTTTTCTTGCTTCTTTTAGAATCCTCTTTTTGTGACTTTTGAGAATTTTAATATTATTTGATTTAGGATAATCTTATTTGGTCAAAACTGCTGGGTAATCTTTAACCTTATTGTATTTGGCTATTCATATCTTTTTGCATGTTTGGAGACTGCCTACAGCCACCCACACTAGCACCAAACTGGGACTTGCCCATAGGGCATGGTCATTATGTCCTGTAGCCATGGGAATTTACTTGGTATCTCAGGCCAAATTAGATAGCCAGTGCTGAAGTGGGCTAAGATGAGGGAGTCCTCTGACTGGGCACCACTCTAGCATCAAGGGCCACAGGGAATTGTCTTCAACCATGTTCCAGGCATGAACAGCACCAAATTATAATGCAAAGTCCAACATTAAATTTTATTTTCTTCACCCTAAAAAACAATTTTTTTCTCAATGCACTGTATTGCCTGAGGTTGTGGACAATGTGAGAATTTAAAATCCAACCTTTTCATATGTTTTTTTCTTGTCATTATGCTAAAATCAGGTACTATGATAGCTTACCTAATTTCTTTAGCTCTTTTCAATGTGCTTTCTTGCATGGATAGTTATTCACCTTGACATTTCTGTAAGAGGACAATTGTTAAAGGGTTCTACTTGGTCACCTTGCACTCCTGTCTTTTTCTTAATTGTTTTCTGGTGTTTTGTATATACCCGTTGTTCTTTTTTCCTCTCTTAAGGTTTATCTTGTTCATCTGGTAAAGTGTGACTCCTTTCTATTCTTATTTGTGTATCTGCTTTACCGGTGAGATTTATACTTTTGTGTGATTTCAATGACAAAAATTGGCCTTTTTTTTTCAGATATAGGAGTCCTTTAAGCAGTTCTTGTAAGGCCAGTCTAATATAAATGAATTTCCTGAATTGTTGCTTATTTGGGAAAGTACTTCTCTTCTAATTGTAAAGGATAGCTTTGCGTGATAGAGCAGTCTTGTGTGATAAAAGTTTTTTCCGTGCTGTGAGTACATCACTCCATTTGTTCTGCCTGCTGCTGCACAGAGGGTGTTACAGGTAACGGTGGCAGTGGCACCTCAGTGAGTGGCTTTTAGGCTCCGAGGAGCACATGAATAGCCTCCCTCTATTCTTGGGGCCACCACTCTTCTGTACTGGACCACCTAGTCACTGGATTTGGGTCACTGAATGGGCTTGATGCCAGGATCATGTCTGCATCATTTGGTTCCACAGGTGTCACTCTGTGCAGTCTGTTTGGGGAAAGTGGTAAGATGTCACCTGGGCAGAAGGAATGTGAAGAGGCAGAAGCTATTGAGCTTCAGGAATGTGAAAATGTAGGAGCTTTTGGGCCCTAGGGAAAGGTGTACTTTCTTGGCGGCTACACTCTTAAAATTGTGTAGTCCTGACACACCCTGAATCTTAAGGAACAGGGGGCCGAGTGTAAATTTCCACTCTGGAATAATGCAGTTGCATGGATGCCTGACTCAGGGCCTATGAGGGATGAGGGCCTCTCGATAGCTAGAATTGCAAGCAATTGTGATAGGGATGTAGGCTTCAGGGGATCTCCTGCTTACCTTTACCCCACAATTTGTGGTCTGTCTTGGTTCCAGGTTGATCCTTGTCAGCTGCTTCAACTCTCTTTCTATGCTGCTACCTTGAGTTTCAGTGCTTCAGAGTCTTCAATTTTCTCAATGAATGCCAGGGTTCTTTCTTAGGTGCTCTATTTAATATGTAGTTATTTAATATACAGGATGGACGTAGAGTTCATGTGCAACTATTTAAATTTCACACAAACTTTATGTCCAGCCTGTATATTTTTGTTTTGGTCCTTCCTTGTGGAAGAAAGTACTGATTGCCTCTGGTCAGTCACCCTCATGATGTTCATTTCTTTCTGTCTATATTTATTATCATATCTTCATAGAAAAATAATAAATGATAAACATAACTTATTCTGGGGATTATTGGTAAATGTGTAGAGAAGTATAGGAGTGAATATTACATTTTTACAATTCTATTCTTTAATTATTTACAAAGTACTTACATTATATGTTCTGGGAAAATCAATTAAGGCAGAAAAAAGACTAAAGCTATCCTTTCATTCAAAAAAAAAGTTTATGCTAAATACAAAGGTACTTAAATTCTTTATAATTATTTTTCTAATCTTTCCCCTTCTCTTTTCGTCTTTGACAGCATCTCCATTTCATCTCTGCCGGTCTGTTGCTGTGGCTATGGGAATTCGTTTTATAATTATGGTAACAATATGGAGTGCCATCTTCATAAATTGTGAGTGATAACAGAAATCAATTGCAGCATCGTTGACATAGCACTTGCAATGTATTACTTTGATTAGTATTCAGAAACACAGAAAGAGAAACTAGTGATACTGAGTATTCTTCATCATATATTTTCTGTTAATCTAGAAATGTTTAAACTCTATTTGCTCAGGCTGTACATTACTATCAAAACAAATCTTTTTAATAATTATGATTATTTTAATAGCATTATTCAACCAAGGAGTTCCAACATCTTTAAGTGGTAAGTTAATTTTTTTTAATATTTTAAAGAACACATCATGTACACACACACACACTTACTCACCAAGGCATAAGTATATACCCAGTGGGGTGTTAGAAGATAGAAAAGAAATGATTTGTTGTAGGCCATAATTCACCATAGCTTTCATTTTTAACAATGGCAAAATATTTGTAAAAAGTGGAAGATATTTATGTTTGGCATTTCTAAGAATGGGTAAAGATATGTCTTTGCTTATCACTTAATAATCTGAAATTTTGGAGTTGGAATTATAAAAGGCAATTAATTTGTCCAGAAAAAAATCTGCTATAGTGTTTATATATGTGAAGAATTCATAATGTGTTCTCCCTTTCTAGAAAGTTACTGTGGCCCATGTCCTAAAGCCTGGATATGTTATAGAAATAATTGCTACCAATTCTTTAGTGAGAACAAAAACTGGTCTGAGAGCCAAGCTTCTTGTATGTCTCAAAATTCCAGTCTTCTGAAGATATACAGCAGAGTGGACCAGGTTGTGTATTTATTTCAATTCTATATTCTGTATTTCATTCTAACAATATGAGGCAACTCACTGGAATATGGAACATGGAACAAAAGAGAGATACTAAGACTTAGATAATCCAATACCCTTCCAGAATTCTAATACCCACAGAATTGGCAGGTATTATATATGTGTTGCTTAAGTGAGAATTATATTAGTCAGGGGAGAGAGTGCTTTTTTCCCAAGTGTGTAAAAAAATAATAATTAAATAGTTGTGATCTTGTATTTACTAACATTGTGAGCAATGGTTTCATTTGTAGTGTATTTTTATTCCAACAGGATTTCCTTAAACTTGTGAAGTCATATCATTGGATGGGACTTACGCAAATTTCAACAAATGGATCCTGGCAATGGGAAGATGGCACAATTCTCTCACCCAACCAGTAAGTCTCTGGACCAACAGGTCTCTAGTTTTGTATTTTATCCTAAGCTATCTCTACAATCTCTCTGATCAGTCATGTCACACAATTTCAGGACATCCCACATTCCAATAGATTTAGCAAAAAATGCTTTGGCCCTGAATTTAGGATGTTGCATTGGTGGCAGAGCAGCTAAGACAAATAATAAGTAATGCAAATTGTAAGCTATGTGCTAAATACTGTGGATGGTAGATTTAATATTATGTCCAGATATGTACAGATAAATGTACAGATAAAACTGAAGCAAAGCAACATTCCCATATATTTAGAAATATTGTTTTCATTTCTTCTCAGTTAAAATTGTTTATAATTTTCCTTTTGCATTTTTCTATAGTTCATTGATCATTTACAAGTGTGTCATTTAGTTTTGAACATTTGTGAATTTTCTAGACATCTTCTTGTTATTTATTTCTAATCTGGGTCCATTTTGATCAGAGAATATACTTTGTATAGTCAGTCCTTAAGTTTATTGAAATTGGTTTTATGGACTAGATGAGAGCTTATAATTTTTCTTTGGAAAGGTTTTACGTGCAGATGAACAAAATGACTATTCTGCTATTCTTGAGGAGTGTGTTCTACAAGTGTCAATTAAGTCAAGTTGGTAGAGAGTTTTTCTCAATTCTTCTATTACATATTCTTTCTGATTTTCTGTCTGTTTGCTTTTGATAGTAGTCCAGTTGTTGAAAGAAAGGTGTTGAAATCTTTGACTATAATATGGATATTTATATGTATGTATATATCCCATTGTAGTCCCAACAATTGTTTTGCCTGATGTATTTCAAAGCTCTGTTTTTAGATGCACAAATATTGGAATTGTCTTGATGAATGTATGACTTTACCATAAATTAAGGAATTTATCATATTATCATTACATAATGAGCTTTTCAGCTAATTATTCCTTCTGCAATGTCTAATTTTTCATTATTTCTAGTATTGTATATTTTATCTCAGATAATTAAGTTTTCATATTCAAAAATCTAATGACACTGATATTTTTTATACCTTCCATGTGTGTACTTACATTTTTGAATGTATGAAATCCAGTCATAACAGCTATGTCCTCTCTAGTCACTGTAGAATTTGTGTTTCTTCTGATCCATTTTTATTGATCGATCTTCCTCCTAATTATGAGGATATCATTCTATTTCTTTGCTTTTTATCTTTATTGAATTCCATAAACTATGAATTTTCTCTTTTTTGGTGTGCTTACTTTTTATTCTTAACGTAATCTGTAAGTTATTTACGTACATATTTAGGTCTTGCTTTTAAGTACTATTAGTCAAGACATTCTGTCTAAAGATAATTATTTCCAAATAATGAAGCATAAAAGAATCTATTTAACCTATATACACTAGGTAATTTACTTAATTCCTTTTGAAATATGAGGTTTTACAATATGACTAGTAGAAAAACGCATGAGTCCAGGCCTTATGTAAGCACTGAGTATTGTTTCCTTTTAACTTTTTTACATAGTTCTTTCTCCATCCTTGGGTAGGTTTTCTACACACATGCAATAGTCAGTACTCTACTGAATACTCAAGAGGAGCCTTCTGCATGTCTCTGGATATCTTTATTTGTTCGACTATCTCCTTTCAATTTCTGTGAACTGTGAACTCTAGTTATGGCTTGGTCTTTCTGAACTCTCAGGTATCCTATGTCTTGTTTTTATCACCTTCTCTTTTTAACCATTTGATTGTACAGAACTCTGCACACCAAGGCTAGAGGAAATGACAAAAATCTTAGTATTCATTAAATTCATGCATTTAGCTTTAATCCTTTGCTTAAAAGATCAAGTAGCTCTCAAGACAGGTCATTTCTACCATTTGAAAGATCTGACCTATCATTGTACTGTTCAATAGTTTCTCATGGCACTAGAGTCAGAAATAAAATCTAATTTTTTTTTGTCAATACGCTTTTCCTTTCCTTCAATCTTGTATCACAAAAGTTGCACAATATCTGTAGGCTATACATATTTTAGTTATTTGAATCTCTAATTCTTCAGTTAGTAACAATGTCAATGTTAACATTAGGTTAATTAGGTGCTTCCTCTCTGTCAGTTTTAAGCACCTTATGTATATCTTCTCATTAAGTAGGCTTAACAACCATATACAACAGGTTTTATTTTTAACCTAATATATTGGTAAGGAACAGAATTTTAGAGTGTATGATAACTCCCCCATTAGTAATTTTTGCAATGAGGATTCAAATATATGTATTTCTGACTACAGAGCCAGAATTATCATTAAATGACTTAAATCATTTTCATTGATTTCAAAATCTTCATGTTTACTTTGTTACTTTAATGGTTACACAGCATTGATCAACTCACAATCTTTTACCACAAAGCTTTTTCCATCATTATTTCCCTTTGTTTTTTGTAACAAAAACTACCTATCTTCTTATGTTATTATATATTTGCACTTTGGCAGCCTTAGTAAACCTTAGAATTTATCTAGTCCAACCTCATTTCTGTATGATTTGAGGGTTTATTTTTAAACAAAAAAAAATATATTTTTTAAAATACTAAAAAGATTTTTGTATTATATTATCTCAATATTTCCCAATTTACAAGTGCAAAATTTCCTTTCAGAAACAAGACAACCAGCATATTAAATTTCTGTTTATGCATGTGGTAAATTTTTATTTAGTGCCGTCCAATTCCCAGGAACTATAGAGAGGTAACTATAGAGCTAAGTAGAATACAACTCCTTCAAGAGCTTCGAACTCTAATCAGAGACATTGTTTTCCACAAATAAGTGTAATCCAGTGTAATCAATATTCCAGCAGAAGTGTGGTCAAAGTGGTATCAAAAAACAGACACAGAAATTGAAATAACATATGAAAAAAGTAAGATTATAAACAATGATATCTAATGTGTTTAGATTGAGACCCAGTAAGATCACTTATTTTAAAAACTCTTAAAATTTTCTCTCCTGAACAGGGGCCAATTGTTCCTATATGGGCAGAATTCATTACCTTTGTCCTTGTAAATACAGGTAGTGTAGGATCATAGTCTTTTTTATTTTTTGCCAGTTTCACATGCTATGATATTGTCACTCTTCTCTGAACTTTCTGTCCCACCTGTTACTAAAGAAATAAAAAATCACCATTATATTAATTATATAACCCATTCAATGTCTCAGAGTAAAGTGTACACATATCTATGTACATGCCTAAACACACACACATTCTTGTATATGTGTGTTTATGTATGAAAATTTTATAATTTATTTTCATTTTATTACCCAGTAAAATTAAAAATATGTGCATATCTGAATAAAGCTGTCTAATTTTGCACAAAACACAATGTTTCATTTTAAGCCGAATTCTGATTTCTAACCTAAATATTTATTTTTAAATATTTATTTTTAAATAAATATTTTAAAGCTTTTTTAACTTACATGAAGAGAGATTTTAGACTTCTAAATTGGTTAATTTTCAATGTATGAAAAAATAGTGGCATATTGCTTACAAGAGAATGTAATTTTTACTTTTATTATTCTTAATTAGCAATATCTGGCATATCTTTGAACTAGAAGGGCCAGATGTAGTCCAAAAATCTCCTGAAGTGATATGTAAAGTCCAATAAATATTATTTCTTTATATTACTGCATTAATAAAGTCATAATTGTAATTTGTACTTGTCTCTCATCTAGACTAACAGTGATCGAGATGCAGAAGGGAGCCTGTGCAGTCTATGGCTCAAGCTTTAAAGCCTATACTGAAGACTGTTCATCTCCAAACACATACATCTGTATGCGGAGGACTGTGCAAGGACCTAATTGACCATTTCAACAAAAGCCAGAAAAATAGAAAGGATTATACCAGCAGAAACACTGCCACCTGGAACTAAAGAAAACAGAAAAAAGCAGGAAAAAATGAACAAAAGACTATCAGATTTCTTAGAACCCACAGGACCAGACCATAGAGCAATTCAGTGGTGAACATTCTCTAAGACAAGGGAAGAAGGACCCAGAAGGCATTACAGAGATCTTGGAGGCTGCTACTCCTACCAGGGCTTAGAGAATGGGGATAGTCTAATTCAAAGGGTGAGACCAAAACCCCTGGGATCAGTGAGGGAAGAGTAGCTCATCAGACCCCTGGGGCCCAACCTTCACCTCCATAGAAAACTACTGTAGGAGCAAGGTCCCAGCAGAGAGCCACACAGTGTGGGCAGTACCTTGCCCAAATGTGAGAGTGGTATTGCAGCCCCAGTGGGTACAAGAGGTGGGAACGCCACCCCCACTGGCTGAAGAGGTGAGAATGCTGCTCCAGTGGGTTTGGAGAGGAGAGTATAAAACCAAAGAGAATTGTTCTAGAGCCTTAGGATATTTTGGAGTTTGCCTTGCTGGGTCTTGGACTTGCTTAGGACCATTCACCCTTCCTTTTCCCCTATTTCCTTCTCCCTTTGGGCATGGATTGTGTATCCTATACCTGTCCCATCATTGTATTTTGGAAGCACAAGATGTGTCAGGTTTCACACATACACATTAGAAAGTTTCTTCTACATACGGTTTGATGATATTTAGATGAGATTTTGGACTTTTGACTTTAGAGTTGGTGCTGGAAGAAGTTGAGACTTTGGGAGTTGTCGAGATGGAATAAATGTTTTCTATGTGCAGGAAGGACATAAATTTTGCCAGGGAAAGGATGTTATGGATTGAATGTTTGTGCTTCTTCAAAATTTGTATTTTAAGTCTTAACTCCAAATATTATGGTATTATAAGGGGGCCTTTGGGAAGTAATTTAGGTGTGAAAGTTGATCACAAGAATTCTGTCATTTTTGCTATACCCAAAGCTGAGTAGTGTCGGACAACCACAGGAGGCTTCTCCCTTTGCCTTCTGATGGTTCACTGAAGAATAAACTCACAAAAGGCTGACTCACTGGGAAAAAGGCACACAAGTTTATTTAATCTGATTGACAAATTATTTAATCTGATTAAAAATATTATTTATTTTAAATATTAAATAACAAAGTATTTAATCTGATTAAAAATAATCAAATTTGCTCCTTACTCTAAAAATATATAAAATAATCTCTACATTATTCTGCCACTCTCACAAATATTTTCCAATTTATGTTTAACTTGGACTTCAACAAAGGTCATGACTATGTGTATTCCTCATGAAATTAGTGCTCTTATAGAAGAGACCCCATAAACCTCTCTAACCTCCTTTCTGTCACATAAGGATACGCAGAGAATTCAAGTCTGCAACCCAAAAGAGGGTCTTTTTCAGAACCCAGCAATGCTGGCATCCTGCTCTTGGACTTTCTCAGCTTCCAGAACTGAGAAGAATAAATTTCTCTTGTTTATAACCTATCCAATAAATGGTACTTTGTTACACTAGTCAAAACTAATGGCTTATAGAAGAATTGAAGATTTGAATGCTGTTTTAGTATGTTTTTTGCTGCTATAACAAAATATCACAAATGAGGGAATTATGATAAGCAGAAATTTATTAACTTTCTGAAGTTCTGGAGGCTTGGAAATCTAATACCAATGTGCTGCCATTTGATGATGTTCTTACTGTATCATCCTATGGTCAAAGGTAAGATAGGGAGAGAGAAAACCCATACCCCAAAGCCCCCTTTTAAAGGCACTAAACACATCCACAAAGGAAAGACCTTCTTGGCCTAATTATCTCTTCCCCAAACCATTACATTAACAATTACATTTCAACCTGAGTTTTTAAGGGACACATTCAAACCATAGCAAAGATTTGCAAATATCCAGCATTACCACCCTAAAGCACATAACCACTAAAAATGCCTCCAGGTTCCTTTTCCCCAAGTGTAGGATCTCTGCCTTGGGCAAGCTCCTATCCATGAAAACCAATAACAAGAACAGTGGCAGTTTCCTGATTTGCTCCTTATTCTAAAATTAAAGTCATTTGTTTATCATTTAATAGATTTCTGGTGCCGTAAAAAAGCTTATAAAAAATTATTTTTCTGTTTTGATTTTTCCTTACCATATTTTATCTGGAAACAGAAATGTTGTCTGTTACATTCCTGCTTCATTTTACAAATATTCCCCTGTATCTCACTGAGGATTTTTTTATAATGCTTATTTTAGTTTTGTTAAATATGAATTACTGATTATATAAAATAGAAATTTAAATTTGCTATTTTTTTTTTATTTTTTTCTTGTTGGATATCTAATAATTTTTTAATTATTTTTTATTAAATCATAACTTTGTACATTGATGCATTTGTGAGGTTCAGTGTACTGCTTTGATATATAATGTGAAATGCTCACATTGAACTAAGTAACACATCCCTCATAATTATACTCATTTCTTAATAGTTTTGAAATGTACCACTGCATTATGCACATTAAGTGAGGTCTTTGGAGACCTCCCTCCTCCCAAGTCCTCCCTCCGTTCCCCTCTCTTTCCTCTTCCCTTCTACTTTCTGGACTATAGTTATGTTTTGCCATTCATAAGAATGTGATATTTAGTAATTTTTGTCTGTGGCCTGACATCATTTGGTACTTTCAGCAACTTTGTTTGTAATTAATGTACAGGGGACTGGCAGGATGCCTTCCTTTTATGTTAGTTTGGATCAATTTAAGTAAACATCTTTCTCACAGTTTTCAAATATTTCTGTTTTCTAGTTTCTTTTTGTCTTTTCCAGGATTGTATATCATACCATTTTTCTCTTTCAGATTTGGGAGGCAGCCACCTGATGTTTGTTTGACCATAGGGCCTGTTCATGTGCTGCTTATTTGTATTTCTCTCTTGGAAACATTCTAGTTTCTTGGATCCCTTCCCCATTTTCTTGATAAAATTATTCGCTTATTAGATTTCCCCATAAATATTAGTACATTGGGGAAGTCTTAAGTTTAGATCATGTTCTTTGTCATTAATTGTATGGTAACCATCTTGCCATTCTTTGGGAGAAAATTTATTTGTAATTGTGTATGTATTAATGTGATTATTTTATTAATACCTATATCCCGCTCTAGTTTGTAAGCTCCATGAAAGCAGATGTAATACTTTGATTTGAACAACTATTTTTCTCCAGTACTTAAAACTCAATGCCTGACCACTGGCAAGAAAAAAAAAAACAAAAAAAAAAACCCTGAAGTTGAATGAATTAAATTCCAGTAGAGACTATCCATTTTCATACTTTTTGCACCTTATTTATCTAATAAAGTTTTAATATCACTTGGCTATTTATAACCTCTTTTAAATAAATGTTTTCTAACTTATATTTATACAAAATATAATTTTTATTTAAAATTTCTTTTATTAGGCAAATTTGTCTTCTTTCCTTAACCATTCTTACCATAGATAACTATAACGAGGCACATAAAAAATAGTATTGTATAGAAATCTAGACAGTAGTATAAAAGTGTGACAAAATTTATTTTGAAAGTACTAGAAAATTAAAATGTCTTAAAACTGACTTCACAGGCGGGCATGATGGCTAACACCTGTAATCCCAGCACTCTGGGAGGCCAAGGCGGGTGAATTGCCTGAACTCACAAGTTCGAGACCTGCTTGAGCCAAAGTGAAACCTCATCTTTAAAAATAGCCAGGCATTGTGGTGGACACTTGTAATCTCAGCTATTTGGGAGAATGAGGTAAGATGCCACAGCACTCTACCATGGATGACAAAGTAAGACACTGTCTCAAAAAAGCAAAACAAGATAAAACAAAAAACCTAGGGCCGAGTAACAGCGTCCCTGCAACTGGGCAAGGCGAGTCTGGAAACACAAGTCCAGACATCTCTGGCCAGTGGGATCTGCCTATGATCATCCCTTTGAGGATACAGGGAGCCACCAAGGGACTTCTGGACCCCAGGAGGAGGACAAAAACAGTGGAAAACTGGCAAGTAGCTGCGTGTGTTCAATTGACCTAATCATGCTGGCAACTGTGAGTACAAGCAGCAGTGAGACTGCAAACCAGAAAGGCCTTACCTGTGAACTTTTTTGGTGTTCTTGGACTTGGTGCTCAGTTGAGCTGCCTTGGGGAAAGCTTGAGTAGGAGTGTGGAGAACTTTGGGCATTGTCTGGGGCCCCAGACTGAGCCACTGAGCTGGGCAGGAAGCCATTGTGTGAAAAAACTGCTCCAGCAAGCTCCGTCCTCAGGGTCCCAGAGCAAGGATCAGGCGGGGCAAAGTAACCTAGTGACTGAGAAGCCTAAAGGGGGGAACTGAACTGCCTTACAGCCTTAATCCTTAGGGGCAGAGTGACACGGTTTTGGCACACTGGAGCCTTGGGCTGTTGCCCTGAGTAGAGTGCCGTGACATCATAACTCACAGCAACCTCAAACTCCTGGGCTTGATGCCACCCAGACCTCCATAACAGCTGTGTAGCGACCCCCAACTGGTGACCCACACCAACCAGGCCTCCACA
Organism: Loris lydekkerianus; assembly: GCA_963574355.1. NCBI lineage: Eukaryota > Metazoa > Chordata > Mammalia > Primates > Lorisidae > Loris > Loris lydekkerianus. Next base: position 28,053 of record CAUYPK010029148.1, read on the forward strand.
TTCCCTGATGAGGAACTGCGGGAGCCACGCAACCCTGTGTCCCCCCTCCTGTGTCCTCCCAGCCTACACACTAGCTCGTTCATCTAGCCAGGGACCCTGGTAGCTGTGTGCCCTCTGCACAGAGCCCTTCTCTTGGCCTGAGACTGCTGGAGCCTTGGGTTCTCTGTGTCAAAGTAACTGGGCATCAGGCACTCCCAGAACAGTGCACACCACCCCCTGCCCTGTTGCTGAATCTGGGTGTGTCACACACCGGAGCTGCTTCCACAATCAGAACTCCCTAACTACAGCAGCCCCAGAGGAACTACACAGGGTCACTCCCTACAAAGATCCAGCAACAATAGAGTGATCCCGCTGGGGTCTAATCTTGGAGCAACAACTCCCCAACTCTGAGGACAGCCAGAGGCAATGGTGAAAAACAATCATAAGGTGAAATCAACAGAAAAACTCTGGCAATATGAATAATCAGAGTAGATCAACTCCCCTTAGGATCAATGGGGCAGAAACAGCACAAGCCAACATGCACAAACAAATAGCTGAGATGTCAGAAATTGAATTCAGGATCTGGATAGCAAATAAGATC
>CAUYPK010029149.1:0-17916 GCA_963574355.1 Loris lydekkerianus
TGATAGGCTCACACCCGTTTGCTCAGTGGTTAGGGCTCCAGCCGCATACACAGGGACTGGAAGGTTTGAACCTGGCCTGGGCCTGCTAAACAACAATGACGCTGCAACCAAAAAAAAAAAAAAAAAAAAAAAATAGCCAGGCGTTGTGGTGGGCGCCTGTAGTCCCAGGTGCTTGGGAGGCGGGGGCAAGAGAATCACTTGAACCCAGGAGTTTGAGGTTGCTGTGAGCTATGATGTCATAGCACTCTACCGGGGGCAACAGCTTGAGGCTCTGGTCTCAAAAAAAAAAAAAAAAAAAAAAAAAATACAACAAACGAAAGAAAGAAAGAAAGAAAAAAAAAGAAGAAAGAAAGAAAGAAAGAAAGACAGACAGAAAGAAAGAAAGAAAGAAAGTCTCATTGCCTATAGCTCAGCGGCTAAAGTGCCAGCCATGTATACCGGAGCTGGCAGGTTTGAACCCAGCCCTGGGGCCTGCCAAACAAGGACAACTACAACCAAAAAATAGCCAGGGGTTGTGGCGGGTACCTGTAGTCCAAGCTGCTTGGGAGGCTGAGGCAAGAGAATCACTTAAAGCCCAATCACAGGAGATTCCTGTGAGCCATGGCACTCTACCCAGGGTGACACCCTGAAAGAAAGAAAGAATAAAGAAAGAATGAAAGAAAGAAAGAAAGAAAGAAAGAATAACAGAGTAAAAGAACATAATAAATATTCAAGAAATAGATCCAAATATGTGTGAATATTTTAGATTATGAAAATTATGATAGGCTCACACCCGTTTGCTCAGTGGTTAGGGCTCCAGCCGCATACACAGGGACTGGAAGGTTTGAACCTGGCCTGGGCCTGCTAAACAACAATGATAACTATGACAAAAAATAGCTGGGTGTTGTGGTGGGCATCTGTAGTCCCAGCTACTTGGGAGGCTGAGGCAAAGAGAATTGCTTAAGCCCAAGAGTTTGAGTTGCTGTTAGCTGTGACACCACGGCCCTCTACCAAGGGTGACATAGTGAGACTCTATCTCAAAAAAAAAAAAAAAAAAAAAAGAAAGAAATCATGATAAGTGTGGCATTTTAATTCAGTGAGTTAAAGAGGGGATTATTTGGTAATTAGCATTAGGACAATTTGCTAACCATATGGAAAAAATAACTCCATATGGACCAAAAATTTAGATATAAAATGAAACATGGAAAACCAGAGGAAAATATAAGGCTGGGCTCAGTGGATCATGACTGTAATCCTAGTACTTTAGGGAGACCAAGGCAGGAGGATCACTTGAGGGCAGGATTTTGAGGTTGCAGTTTGCCCAGGCAACAGAGAAAGACTACATCTCAAAAAAAAAAAAAAAAAGAAAAAAGAAAAAAAAGAAAAGAAAAAGAAAATACAGGTCTGCATAAGCAAAACAGAAAACCCACAAAATGTAAAGAAAAAAAATTGATAAACTTTGTACCATAAAGATGAAAAAATTCTATATAGTAGAAGTCCAAACAAGAGTATAAATTGGGAAAATATTTACAACACCTATGACAGTCAAAGAACTCAGGTAATTTATAGAAAGTTATCATATATTGGCTCAGTGCCTGTGGCTCAAGTGGCTAAGGTACCAGCGACATACACCTGAGCTAGCGGGTTCGAATCCTGCCTGGGCCCGCCAAACAACAATGACAGCTACAACCAAAAAATAGCTGGGCTTTGTGGCAGGCGCCTGTAGTCCCAGCTACTTGTGAAGAGGAGGCAGGAGAATTGCTTGAGCCCAGGAGTTGGAGGTTGCTGCGAGCTGTGATGCCACAGCACTCTACCCCCAACAAGAGCTTGAGGCTCTGTCTCAAAAAAAAAAAAAAAGAAAGAAAGTTATCATATTTTCATATGTTAATAAGAAAAATACAATGTAGTGAAAAAATGAGGACAGTCCACAGAAAGAGAAATATAAACGATGAAGAAACCTCTGAGAAGGTGCTTAATCTTACTTACAATGAAAGAAATCAAAAATTTTGGAGTACAACATAGGATATATCTGCTATCTATCTATCTATCCTATCAAAATTTAAGAGGTGAAAGTTCCAGCCTGAGCAAGAGTGAGACCCAATCTCTGAAAATAGCCAGACATTGTGATGGGCGCCTATAGTCCCAGCTACTCAGGAGGCTGAGGCAAGAGAATCACTTGAGCCCAAGAGTTTGAGGTTGCTGTGAGCTATGACAATACAGCACTTTACTGAGGGCGAGAAAGTGAGACTCTGTCTTAAAAAAAAAAAAGAGGTGAAAGTTGGCACCATGGATAACATTTAAAATGAACATCCATTTTGTCATGGTGATTTTGCTTTCAAGAATTTATCCTATAATTCCCCACCCAAAAGTATACAGAAATGTTCATTGCAGGATTTTTGTAATAAACATTGGAAAGAGGGTAAATATCAATCAGTAATATATTGGTTAAATTCTGGTAAATCTACCCTACAGAGCATTAATGTATGTTATAAAAAGATATATGTGATACATTAGGAAAAAATGTTTTACAAAAGTGCTCATAGTATAATCTCAAATTATTTTAGAATGGTATATAGGTACACACATGTATAATTTATCTACATATATATTTTTGTTCATAAATATGTGAAACAACAACAAAACCTGACAGGCATCAACTGAAAAGTTAGCAGTGATTTTTAAAAAATAAATTCAGATTAATATGAATTTATAAACGATTAGATTACATTTTGTGTTTGTTAGGTAGAGTCCAAGTTGTAGTTGAGCCCTTCACCCAGGTGTGCTATGTACCCTTAGCATTGTGTACCTATGTACATTGTGCCTCTTAGGTGACAGATAGCCTCTTTTAAGACATCTTTTAAGATGTCCTCTTAAAAGAGATATATCTCTTTTTGTACGAGAGTAGTCCTTATTTTTTGCTTCTTAGAATCTGATGAGAGCTATGAATCCTTTCCCCATTAAAATGAAAGTATGTATGCACATAATTTTAAGTGATCTGCAGAGTTGATCAGGAGAGAATGTCTATTATGAGTTAATCAGCATGGTCCGTGGGGATTGTTCCTTGGGCCTGGCATACATTTGAGTGAAGGGGCAGCAAGGTGGATGTGGACTGGCAAGCAGCGACCCTGCAAAAAGTTTAGGTTCTCCCTGTGTGTCCTGGAGTTAAGGAAACCAGAGGTGAGAGCCCCATCTGGGTGTACTTCTTAGGCCAGGTGGTGGCAGCACACAGTATTAGTAGCTACATTCACCCGGTCACTCATGGTGAACACGGCGAAAGGGTAGGGAGGAAGAGTATTCCTTTCTTTGCATCACTGAGTTATCTCTGTGGGAAATTGAAGGTGGGGGAGAGAAAGAGCTAACTGCGGTTACTCCTGTTGTTGTCTGAATTCTGAGGAAGTGAGGCTCTGGAATGTGGGAGGAGCGCGAGGGAAGCATCTTCCCCCTCTTTTAGCCCAGCAGGGAGGATCAGACCATCTCCGTGCGCCTCACAGCTTCAGCTGCCTCAGCTTTAGGAGACTGGAATCCATCCTGTGGCAGGTGTTCAGAGTAATCATCAAATCACAAGAGGATCACACAATAGTCAGTCAAAATTTTGGGACATTAAACAAATGTTTAATTAAACAAGACAGGATTATGTTGCTTTTATCAAATTGCAAGTTGATGCAAAAGTAGAAAAAGTAATGAATCATTTGTGTAAAATGGTCAGAATTAGACAACTGGTCGTCTGTTCGTGGACTAATTCATAGATCATGTAAAAAATTTCAGTTTTAAAACAAATTAGTATGTTTTGAAAGCTACTATTTGACTATAACTAGCAGAAACATTTTCCTTGTATTACAAATAAATATAATGAAATTAATGAGGCCTTTTGGGATCTTCCCTCCCACTTAAATTCTTTTCTACTTAAATGAAACTAGCATCACTTCGTTTTCTCAATATAAAAGTAATGCAATTACTGACTTTTAAAAAATGAACAAAAGTTTAAGCAAGATACTCCCAGTACCGGTCTCATTTTCTGAGATCCCGCCCCCCATTGGTATAGGAGTGGAGAGGAAAACCTTAGATCTCGGTGGTGAAGGGAGAGGCAGTTGCATTCAGAGTACAGAAAAGGAAAAATTATTCCTCAAAGAGGAGGAAAGAGCCAAAAGACATCGGAGCAGATGCAGTCTCTGTTAACCAAAGAAAGGCAAATCCCAACGACAAGAAGAAGGTATTTCTGGTCTCCCTGTTTGGCAAAGAGGAAAATGAGTGGCAGGACCTGGTGTGGCAGGATAGAAAGGGGGAGGGCCGGCTTCTGCCGCACTGCTGGTGGGAGGGGTAATTGGGGTCCCGATCTCGCGGATGACGTGGCCCTCACGAGAGCAGGAGACGACGTGTGCAGAAGTCCTTCTAATCCTGGTCTTCGTTTGGTCCAGTTGTCCTCTCCCTGTGGCCCGGAGGGCTGGCCTGTGGCCGGGGGAAGGAGTAGGCGGTATATGCCTGGAGCCCAGCAGGTCTGTGTGTGGATGGGCTCTGCCATGGGGATCCCTGCGGTACGGTCAGCGCAGGGTGGAGGCTGAAGGGGAATCCAGCCCGCTTTCTCACACTCTTCCAGTTTCTCTGGCCCTTCCTAGAACTAAAACGGTGGCCCCTGGGGGAGGATATCAGAGGAGATCCCAGACTAAGGCGCAGGGGATGGGGTGGTGCTTTGGCATTCAGGGTCTTGAATTCGGGAGGGCAGGTGTTAGGATTCTTGTCCTGTGTGCCGGTTCATCTACCAAGCCAGACTCCTGCGATTTTGCGTCTGTCATTCCCCTTGTCTTTCAGTAAGGCGTTATGCCTTTTGGAACAAAGGAGTAATCTGCCTCGAATCCCTGCAGGTCAGTGGAAAGCTAGAATTGCCCGCGGCCCCCGGAAGGGTGTGGTTGGCTGAGATCCTTGCCTTAATTTGGACCCATTACTAACCCAGCAAACTCCCTGCCACTTTTGCAGGAAAAAGAACGTAACCGTGCCTACAGAAACACTGGTTGTGATGGGGGTGGGGTGGGTAGGGTGCGTTGAAGAGAGGGGCAGAAGAGATTGTTTGGTTTGGTCTGCTTTCTTTCCTCGGGTTTTCCTTAGGCCCTCGCTCCACCCTCCCTTCCAATGGTTAGAAAGGGGTGTGTTTTGCTGGGAAAATGGCTGACCGCTGGGCGGGAGGTGGGAGTAAGGACGGGGAGGGGGGCTCGTGAACGCTGTGTAGTGAATGGGCTGGTGTTAGGGGAGTCCAGAGTAGTGGGGGTAGGGTGAGAGACAAAAAGGTAAAATCCATTTGACAGGACCCTAAATTAGGAAAAGCTAGTATTGGGACTCTCCAAAGTTCTGTTCGCTGAGCCGTCTCAGCTGTGTCACTTGTGTCTGTACATCTCGTGCCTGAAGGCCAATCCAGCCCTAGGAGTAGAAAGAAGAAAATTGTCCAGAAAGAAGTAGATCATAGTGAGGGTGATGGCACGGTTTGGGGACCCCTGGGATGAAAGATGATGACCTCAGAAAATTCCAGTTGGTCCACGGACCTTCTCCTTCCCCCACCCCCTCCTTCCTTCCTTCAAAGCTTCCTCTCTACCATTTCCGAGCTTGCACAAAGAAAATGCTTTTCAGGTAATAGACAGGGAAGGGCTGGGAGGGGGTGGGTGTCAAGAGAGTTCTGGAGTGGGGGTGGTGAGGACATTACTCCAAATACTGTTTGGGGTACAGTGTCCTTGGTGTTGGTCTGTCCACCAAACACTTTAAGAGCTTGTTAGTTCTTAGCTTTAGCATGGGCAGAAACCAAGATAAGGGAGGAAGGAAACTGTCCAGAGCAGTGGAAATTGGTGTAATTAGGGGGCGGTTGTCCTGGTACCTTTGACATGGTGGGGATGGCAGAGGTACAGGTGGAGTTAGAAACTTTTAAGCATTTCATGCCTGTGTAGCTTCTAGATATTCTCACTTCACCACCATTGATTTTGTTACAAAGAAGGGAATGTGGTGCCATCTTCAAAGGATATGACTGACTGGGGTGGGGTAGAGGGTTTGAAGGAGAGGATTACTGGAGGAGGAGGAGGGAGGGAGAAAATGAATTTCAGTTCCTCAGATCTGTGAGGAGAGGAGCTAACCAAAGGTGTGAAACACTGGGCAATGCAGGACAAGGGGTAGGGATTCAGAAGAGGGACATGTGCCCCATCCAGTTCTGGGTGAGGTCCATATGTTCCATGAGCACTCAGTAACCCCTCCTTGTCTGCAGGTTTGCAGGACGTAGTGCACTTGGAGGCAAGAAAGAGAAGAAAGAAACTGCCTGGACCTCTGTGGGTGTATGTGAGGGAGCCACTGCCCCCAGGACATCTGGAAGGGCAGGAGAGGTACGAACTGGTCAGACAGTTTAAGTTTAATGTTCTGCGTGGGGTAGGGCAATGTGAGTTTGGGGAATCTGGAAGTGGGGAACATTCCCAAAATTAGATAAAGGAAAGGGGTCACTGATCTAGATACCAAGCCCCGAGTATACCTGAGTTTTTGCACGTTGCCAGTCTGTCTGCCTACAAAGGCACAAAAGGAGGAGGAGCCTGAAGCCTGAAATCTTTCTTTTCTTAGGTGGTGTTTTCTCTGCTGCAGAAAAGCCAGTCAGCGATAGCCCAAGACTCTGCTTCGCTTTGGGCCAGAGCAGACCTTTTTGGTGTCCAGGTTAAGAGATTCTCCCAGGCTTTACCATGGGCCGCACTCGGGAAGCTGGCTGCGTGGCTGCTGGTGTTGTCATCGGGGCTGGTGCCTGCTACTGTGTATACAGACTGACCTGGGGAAGAGATGAGAATGAGAAAATCTGGGATGACGACCAGGAGTCCAGTGACACATCAGAGGCTGCAACTGAGACTGGAAAAGGAGTAAAGGCTAACATTGGGGCAGGGTCTGGGGCCAAAGTTCAGGGTTACTTGAACGCCAAAGCTGAGGTGAGTTTGGGACTTGAGAGTGGTCCAGGTGTAAAAGAGGAGTCCCACTCAGCATCTCAGAGTGGAGGTGGCCTAGAGGCCAAGGCCAAAGCCCTTTTCAATACACTGAAGGAACAGGCAAGCGCAAAGGCAGGCAGGGGGGCCAGAGTGGGTACCATCTTTGGGAACAGGACCCTTGCACCAAGTTTACCTTGCCCAGGAGGCAGGGGTAGAGGCTGCCACCCCACCAGGAGTGGGGCTAGGACTAGGGGCAGGTCAAGTGGAAAATCCAAGGGAAAGACCCGAAGTAAGAGCACCAGGGCTCCAGCTACAACATGGCCTGTCCGCAGGGGCAAGTTCAACTTTCCTTATAAAATTGATGATATTCTGAGTGCTCCTGACCTTCAAAAGGTCCTTAATATCCTAGAGAGAACAAATGATCCTTTTATTCAAGAAGTAGCCTTGGTCACTCTGGGTAACAATGCAGCATATTCATTTAATCAAAATGCCATACGTGAATTGGGTGGTGTCCCAATTATTGCAAAACTGATAAAAACTAAAGATCCTATTATTAGGGAAAAGACTTACAATGCCCTTAATAACTTGAGTGTAAATGCTGAAAATCAGGGCAAAATTAAGACGTATATCAATCAAGTGTGTGATGACACCATGGTCTGTCGCTTGGACTCAGCTGTGCAGATGGCTGGACTAAGACTGTTAACCAACATGACTGTGACTAATCATTACCAACATTTGCTTTCCTATTCTTTTCCAGACTTTTTTGCTTTGTTATTCCTGGGAAATCACTTCACCAAGATACAGATTATGAAACTAATTATAAACTTCACCGAAAATCCAGCTATGACGAGAGAACTAGTCAGTTGTAAAGTACCATCAGAATTGATTTCCCTCTTTAATAAAGAATGGGATAGAGAGATTCTTCTTAATATCCTTACTCTATTTGAGAATATAAATGACAACATAAAAAGTGAAGGGCTTGCATCATCCAGGAAGGAATTCAGCAGAAGTTCACTTTTTTTCTTATTCAAAGAATCTGGAGTTTGTGTCAAGAAAATCAAAGCATTAGCAAATCACAATGATCTGGTGGTGAAAGTAAAGGTCCTAAAAGTATTAACCAAACTCTAATTTGGAGTCTGTTCCAAACAGTGTGGCAGCAACCTTTTAGTTTGCACCTGCAAACAATGTATTTTGTAAATCTTTGCTTACACTCTGCTTATGTGGCAAAGAGATCCTTTCAGCTACTATTGGAATAATGAATATAATAGATCATCAATGGTGATTAGTGCTGATTGTGATGGTCCATTTAGGCTGGACCATTTTGAGATGCCAGATGAATATTAGAGCTTGTACAAAGAAGGAATTTGTTGATTTGACCTTGCTATGTGGATTTGATCTTGTTACTTAAATTGAGATATTTTTACTCTTTTTTTTTTCTACCTAAACTGACAGCAAATTAATTATACATCATAAATAAGCTATACTTTTGTATTGGTTTACTTTTGTTAATCTATGTTTCATCAATAAAGTTGTGTTTTAAGCAGCAGGAAAAAAATTGTCCTTGTTGTTGAGTTTATGATCTATTTGGAAAAGCAAAATTTAGGGAAACAAAGTGATAGTAACAAAACTGAGAGCAACTGATCGGCTACAGTGCTCAGGGAAGTTTTTACAGAGGAGGGGGACACTTCAGTAAGCTGGGCTTAAAGGATAGGATTAAAAAGGGTCAGAAGGGCTGAGTGCCTGTAGCTCAGCGGCTAGGGTGCCAGAAACATATACCAGAGGTGGTGGGTTTGAATCCAGCCCAGACCTGCCAAACAACAATGACAGCTATAACCAAAAAATAGCCAGGCGTTGTGGCATGACCCTGTAGTCCCAGCTACTTGGGGTGCTGAGGCAAGAGAATCACTTAAGCCCAAGAGTTTGAGGTTGCTGTGAGCTGTGACACCACTGTACTCTACTGAGGATAACATAGTGAGACTTCTCAAGAAAGAAAAAAAGAGTGACCACAATAGTCCAGGCACAAGATGACAAAGACATGAAATTTCACTGGTGGCCGTGGGAATGTTAAGGAGAGGATTTGAACCAATAAGTGCTGGGATCTATTCTGAGGACATAATATGGAGGGCCACTTTTATTTTAGGGGCCTGAGGCATTTGATAGGAAAACATCCTCTTTCTTGTCCAATTATGTTGTTTATGTATGTGAATCAGATAGGTATTATTTTGACATAACAAGAATAAAGAATAAGTTTTAGTGCTTAATATCAGATTTCTTCTATGATGTTGGTTAAGTTGGGTCCTTCATGGAGCCATGGAGAGTGCTGTTGGGATCCACATGGGAGAAGATCCCCCTGTCTCTCACCCCATAGTGTTGGTGAGGGTTGTGAGGGCATGGTGGGGAGGGCACTCTCAAACTGTAGGTGGAAGTGTACAATGATACAAAGGCCTTTGGGATACAGGCTTCAGAAGCCTTCAAAATGTGCATGTGGGTGGATTTCTCCCTGGTCAGGAATCTCCCCCTACCTGCACTCTAGGTGGAATAAAGGAGAGAAAATTTGTGGGTGGATCTGGTCAAGTGAGCGAGCGGATAATGGACCTTCTTGGGGACAGAGTGAAGCTGGAGAGGCCTGTGATCTACATTGACCAGACAGGAGAAAATGTCCTTGTGAAGATCCTAAACCATGAGACGTATGAGGCTAAACGTGATTTGTGCTGTTCCTCCTACTCTGGGAATGAAGATTCACTTCAATCCCCCTCTACCAATGATGAGGAATCAGCTGATCACTCGTGGGCCTCTGGGTTCTGTTATCAAGTGTATAGTTTACTACAATGAGCCTTTCTGGAGGAAAAAGGATTACTGTGGAACCATGATTATCGAAGGGGAGGAAGCTTCAATTTCCTACACATTGGATGATACCAAACCTGATGGCAGCCATGCTGCAATAATAAGATTTATCCTTGCCCACAATGCCAGAAAGCTGACACGTCTTACCAAAGAAGAAAGGATGAAGAAACTTTTTGAGCTCTATGCAAAAGTTCTAAGATCCCAAGAAGCTCTGAAACCATCACATTATGAAGAGAAGAACTGGTGTGAGGAGCAGCACTCCCAGGGCTACTACACCACCTATTTTCCCCCTGGGATCATGACTCAATATGGAAGATACTACGCCAACCAGTGGGCAGGATTAATTTTGTGGGCACTGAGACTACCACACACTGGAGTGGCTACATAGAGGGAGCTGTGGAAGCTGGGGGGAGAGCAGCCCGAGAGATTCTGCATACTGTGGGGAAGATTCCAGAGGATGAAATCTGGCAACCAGAACCAGAATCGGTGGTGTACCTGCACGACCCATCAATACAGTCTTCTTGGAGAGATATCTGCCCTCTGTGCCAGGCCTGCTGAAGCTGACTGGGTTGACCAGCATCTTTCAGCAGTGGCTCTGGGCTTCCTGGCCCACAAAAAGGGGCTGCTTGTGCCAGCCTAAAGAGAAAGTGTCTTAACCACACCCTCTTCTTATTGTATTTGGGCTGTGGGTTTGGGGCAGGGGTTATAATAAAGTCCCCTGAAAACATAAAGAATGGAGTGAGGTGGGAGCATGAAGAGAAGTCCGGCTCTGACTGCTTTATCTCTTTCTCCATTGTGGCCCCAGGTTAGGGTCCCTTACCTGGCTTAGCACTGTGTTTCACCAATTTCTAAGGTTATTGTCCTCAGACCCTTCAGAATAGTTAAACAGGCTTGTGTGCTGCCTCACATTACACCTTGTCGGTGCACAAACTACTAGTTTTTTCCTCTCTCTGTGGCTTTGTGGTTGTATGTTCTCTTTCCTGTAATATCCTCACCTTCCCTAGTTTTTTGCATTTGTTTTTAGAATTGTTTTGTTATAATTAGAAGACCCTAGAGTCTCCTCACCTAATCCTCACCTTCTGTTTTAGAGCTGAGCAAACTGAAGTTTATAGAGGTGGAGCTCAATTGCTCAAGGGTCATAAGAAGCCACTGGTATCTGAGGGATGAGAACACATGTCCGATGCTTTTCCACCTTCCAGGAAGCCTTGTTGAACAGAGCTGAGAGTGAGAAGGAGCTAGTCTTAGCTTGGCGTAGCTGTAGGTGCACTGCACATACTCTTGATGGCCCACACCTGGTATTACTTAGGACGAATATCCAGGACTCTGGAGGGCTGTTTGAGACAGGGGCATAAGTGCCTGGTCAGGCAGGCCACATGGCCAGGCCACACGCTGATGTCCCAGTGTTTACACATAGCACCTTGTCATCATCAGTGCTTTGGGGGAGGACAGAGTTCTAGGATTGTGGTTGTGACTGTGGTGGCTCATGAGAGCAGGGAGGAGGTATGTCCTTTCTTTAAAGAGGATGGCAGCTCCTAGGAAACTGAGGAAATTAAAAACTCAGAGGATATCCTGCTATTTGGATTTTGTTCTCATCTAACATTTTTAGAAATCCAAGTGTGTCTATTCCAGTCCAAACACATTCAAAGGTGATTTTACAAAGGTGGAATTTAGTTCTGCTATAAATTGTCAAAGTCAAGGCTCAGGAAACAGATTTTATTATTTTTTTTTAATTCATATTTTACCTGTGCTGTTTCAACAGAGCTTCCAAGTGTAGGTTTAGAAAATTGATGTGGTTCAGACAGATTTTTTGTTTAGGGTTCTCTTTTGTTAATTCTCTGCTATATTCCCTCGAGAATGGCTTTACAAATAATTAATACTGTTTTCAATGCCAGCTTTTTACATTCATTTTGCTTCACATCCCAGGCTGAAGATTTTCTCTGGTTTGTCTGATTAAACTGTGGCTCTTCCTTGGCCAGAAATATCTCATAGCCATCTTGGGGTCCCTGGTCTGAGCTGCTTCGAGGATGTGGTATTAAACAGAATAAGGTATATTGACTTCTCAGAGGGGTATACCACCTGCTTGACTCTGTCTTTTGGGGCCTTCTCAGGATTTGTATTAAGGGCTTGGGCAATGTGTGAGTTTGAAGATAGGCGTGGGAGGAGGGAGAAGGTAGTTGAGAGGGAGGGAAGACTTATTAGAGGGGCAAGTTTAGCCTGACAGGTTCATGCAAAGTGATTCATTCCACCTTGAATGAGTTTAGTGTCAATGCTCTGGCCCTGTTGACCATTCCCCCCCCCCTTTTTTTTTTGCAGTTTTTGTCCAGGGTTGGGTTTGAACCTACCAACTCTGGTATATGGGACCGGCACCCTACTCCTTGAGCCACAGGTGCTGCCCTGACCATTCACATTTAAAAAAGTGAAAGTATAGATGGAGGTTCTGTGCCTGTCACTCAGTGAGTAGGGCGCTGGCCACATACACCAAAGCTCGTGGGTTTGAGCCCAGTCTGGGCCTGCTAAACAACAATGACAACTGCAACCTCCCCCCCTCCCAAAATAGCTGGGTGTTGTGGCGGGCGCCTGTACTCCTAGCTACTTGGTAGGCTGAGGCAAGAGAATCGCTTAAGCCCTAGAGTTGGAGGTTGCTGTGAGCTGTGATGCCATGGCACTCTACCGAGGGTGACATAGTGAGACTTTGTCTCAAAAAAAAAAGTGTAGGTGGAATACAACCATCGTTTTGGGGGATACAGCCTCCTTGTTTGTTGAGCATTTCTAAGTTTGCAGAGGATATAACATGTTATCAAACGAGGTGAAATTTCCTTTTGAAAATAAAAAGCAGAATGAGAATTCGCTATTATAGAAAATATAATTATCAAGCAGACCAGATACTTAGTGTTTGCTGCTCAGAATATTTTCTCCCAAATATCAATCTACACTGGAAATCAAGTCATCATAGAATGTTGCTTATTTAGCAATTACAGAATTTAGCCAACTTAGCTGGAAGTTGCTGCCCTCAAAGTAGGAGAACTTGTAATTCGGTTTGGTTTGGTCATGTTTTTCCTTTAGAGGTGATTACCTACAGGTGGTCAAATCTTACATATTTCCCTTCATAGCTTGTAGGTTTTGGGTCATGCTGAGCAACCTCTAAGTTGTAAAAATAGACTCATATTCCCTTCCAGCTTTTTATAACACATTTTAATAGTTTCTTTTATTTTTTTTTTGTATTAACACAATCATGTATATTACAAAGTTGACATGTATTCTCAACACTTATCTTTCCCCAGACAGACAGTATTCTTTGCAGATGAAATTTTATATTTTCTTTAGCGTTTAGAAAATGTTATTTTTCCTTATACATAGAAACATTTTTATGGCTGCTGCTTTTGAGGCATGATACACTTATCTACTACTTGTGAAGTCTATACTACAGAGCTCAATTTATTTAAAATACAATTAATAATTTATGTTATTTCTTAGCTTGGGACTAGAAAACATAGGTTGGTGCAAAAGTTTACCTGGTGACACTGTTGGAATGTACAATACAAGGAGACAAGAGAGAGGGGAAAGGGAAGTGAGGCAGGGAAAGACAGAAAGCAAATACAAGGGGCTGAGTTATGCACCTGGATATGACTTTTCAACAACAACACAGTTGATTACCTTATCTTATGTGATACCTTCAGTGAGAGAATGTAAAATTACTGCATCTAAGAACAGTCTACTAATGGCTTGGTGCCTGTAGTACAGTGGTTACGGTGCCAGCAACATGCACCATGGGTGGCGGGTTTGAACCCAGTCCAGGCCAGATAAACAACAATGACAACTGCAACAAAAAAATAGCTGGGTGTTGTGGAGGGCACCTGTAGGCCGAGCGACGTGTGAGGCTGAGGCAAGAGAATGGTTTAAGCCCAAGATTTAGAGGTTGCTGTGAGCGGAGACGCCATGGCAATCTACCAAGGGCGAGATAGTGAGACTCTATCTCAAAAAAAAAAAAAAGAACCGTCTACTAAGTGGAAAGAATAAAAAAGAATTTACCTTTCAGCTCTTTTGAGTAGCCAGTTTTCCATTGATCAAAGTCCACTCCTTGGGGCATTAACTTCCCTGTAATTCCATGATCTGGTCTGGCATATTAGCCAGACTAGTCTCCTTGTTAGGTAACACTATGTTATAAAGGGGTGACTCTTCAAGATGTGGCTGGAATAGTAGTGGCAGTGGCCTGGGCTTTACGGATGCAAAAAACAACATGAATGAATACGAAGTAGAGCAGGACCCAACATAGGGGATGGGAACAAGCAGATCTAGAATGGCACACGAATTGAACTAGGGAAAGTTCTGATACTAATAATTGTGTTATGAGTCCATTATGAAATATCCTAAAACACCATTGAGTAAGGTATGATATACTTTGGGCTATGAAAATTCTCCCATTTGAAAAATGTGTTCAGGACCAGAAATTCTGAGTCTGCAAAGTAAAGTACTCATATTATTTTCCATCTCAAGACACATGACAATGAATGAGTTAGTGCATTTGAGTGTTTTAAAATCTGCTGGCTAAACTCATCCTTCAAGTTCCATGTTATCTGTGCCTTGCAACGAAGGAGAGGATGTTGGCATACTAGAAGCACCAAACAAGTTATTTGTTCTTGAAGATATGAGCAGTACTAACCAATAGATTTTTGTAGGCACCTGCAAGAGAAAGTGACATCTGTGTGACATCTTGTCTGAAAATGGGTAAGATGCAAATATAACTTTAAAAAGTTATTGAGTGCTTGGTGGCACCCGTAGCTCAGTGAATAGGGCACAGGCCACATACACTGAGGCTGATGGGTTTGAACCCAGCCCGGGCCAGCTAAAACAATGACAAATGCAACAACAACAACAAAAAATATCCAGTTGTTGTGGTGGGCGCCTGTAGTCCAAGCTACTTGGGAGGCTGAGGCAAGAGACTCGCTTAAGCCCAAGAGTTTGAGGTTGCTGTGAGCTGTGACGCCAGGGCACTATACCCAGGTTGACATAGTGAGACCCTGTCTCAAAAAAAAAAAAAAAGTTATTGACTGCAAATAGAGAAAATAATATAAGGATAAAGTAAAATAAGTGTAAGAGAGACATTGGGACTGAAATGATTGAATTCTCATTGTAGCAATTGATTAATATGTCATAATGTGTTATTTCTTTACCATACTTCTGGATTCTTCTTATTATACTTAGAATTTTGCATATACTTTCTTTGATGGGATTAAGGTATCATCATCAAGTGGTTTCATATCATCAAGTTTTTTTTTTTTTTTTTTTTTTTTTAATAGACAGAGTTTCACTTTATCACCATCGGTTGAGTGCTGTAGCGTAACAGCTCACAGCAACCTCCAACTCCTGGGCTTGGGTAATTCTCTTCCCTCAGACTCCCTAGTAGCTGGAACTACAGGTGCCTGCCACAACGCCTGGCTATTTTTGTTGTTGTTGTTGCAGTTTCACCAGGGCCAGGTTCAAACCCACCACCCTGGGTATATGGGGCCAGCGCCCTATCCACTGAACTACAGACGCCACCCTATCATCAAGTTTTTGTTTTTTTTTTTTAAAGACAGGATCTCACTCTGTCACCCAGGTTACAATGCAGTGATCTTATCATAGCTCACTTTAACCTCAAATTCCTCGGCTCAAGCAATCCGCCTGCTTCAGTCTCTCAAGTATCTGGGACTACAGGTATGTCCCACTATACCAGGCTATTTTTAAAATTATTTGTAGAGACAGGGTCTGCCATGTTGCCCAGGCTGGTCTTGAATTTGTGGGCTCAAGTGATCCTTTCATCTCGGCTTCCCAAAGTGCTGAGATTACAAGTGTGGGCCACTATGCCCAGCCTCTATTATCGAGTTTAATATTAAGGTTGTATGGCTTAATTTTTCATTACATAATGATATATTTTGATAAAGAGAAAGTTAATATTTTTCTTAATTTTATTTTATCATTTTAAGGAAAATTTCTTGTATGATAGGATTATGAAGATTATCAACATAATCTTCTGGAAGATTTACTACTTTGACTTTCATATTTAGACTTATAATTCACGTAGAATTAATTTTTGTATATGCTGTGACATTAGGGTAAAAATTCCATTTTTTTTCCATATAGATAACCAATGGACCAGAACCATTTCTTGAGAAGACCATTCTTTCCCTACTACACTAAAGTATCACCTTTGTGATAAGTTATATTGCCATGTATGTATGACTGTATCTCTGGATTTTCTATTATGTTCATTGATCTATTTGTTTGTCCTGGCACCAATGTCCTTGCACCTTTTTACTTTAGCTTTATAACACAACTTGATATTTGGCTATATAAATCTTCCTTATTGTTCATTTTCAAGATTGTCTTGGTTATTCTTTGACCATTGCATTTTTAAATAGATTTTAAAAATACTCAAAATTTCTCTCTCTCTCACACACACATATTAGGATTTTAATTGCGGTTACACTGAATCCATAGATCAATTTGGTGAGAATCAGGATATTTATAATATTGAATTATCTATTCCATTAATATGGTTTGCACTTTCATTTATTTAGGTCATCTTTAATTTCTCTTAAAAATGTGAGGTGAATGTGGTTTTCAGCTGCAGACTTGCATATATATTATTAGCATTATTCCTAGGATTCTATGCATTTTCAATGATATTCTAAGAGGCCTGGGTTTTAAAATTTAATTTTCCTATTGTTTGCTACTGGTAGATAAGAATATAACTGATTTTAAAAGATATATTGACATTGTATTAAATAACTTTGCTGAAGTCATTTATTAATTTTATTTTTATTTATTTATTTATTTATTTATTATTTATTGTTAAATCATAGCTGTGTACATTTGTGCAATCAAAGGGTACAATGTGCTGGTTTCATATACAATCTGAAATATTCTCATTAAACTGTTCAGCGTAGCCTTCATGGCATTTTCTTAGTTATTGTATGTAGACATTTGTATTGTTCATTTAGTAGGTTTTGCCTGTACCCATTCTAAGATGCATCATAGGTGTAGCCCCACCCATTGCTCTCCCTCTACCCTGACTTGCCCCCTCACTTCCCCTCCCTTGGCCCTTTCCCCATATTCTTGTGCTATAGTTGGGTTATAGCCTTCTTACAAAAGCTATAAATTAGCTTCATAGTAGGGCTGAGTACATTGGATACTTTTTCTTCCATTCTTGAGATACTTTGCTAAGAAGAACATGTTCCAGCTCCATCCATGTAAGCATGAAAGAGGTAGAGTCTCCATCTTTCTTTAAGGATGCATAATATTCCATGGTATACATGTATCACAATTTGCTAGTACATTTGTGGGTCGATGGGCACTTGGGATTCTTCCATGACTTAGCAATTATGGATTGGGCTGCAATAAACATTCTGGTATAGATGTCTTTATTATATTGTGATTTTTGGTCTTCTGGGTATATACCTAGTAAAGGAATTATAGGATCAAATGGCAGGTCTATTTTAGATCTCTAAGTATTCTCCAAACATCCTTCCAAAAGGAATGTATTAGTGTGCATTCCCACCAGCAGTGTAGAAGTGTGCCCTTGCTAACATCTCTGGTTTTGAGATTTTGGTATGTGAGCTACTCTTACTGGTATTAGGTGATATCTCAAAGTAGTTTTGATTTGCATTTCTCTGATGATTAAGGATGATGAGCTTTTTTTCATGTGTCTAGATCGTCCATCTGTTTTCTTTAGAGAGGTTTCTCTTCAAGTCCTTTGCCCACCCTGAGATGGGATCACTTGTTCTTTTCTTGCTAATACATTTGAGTTCTCTGTGGATTCTGGTTATTAAACCATTATTGGAGGTATAACCAGCAAATATTTTCTCCCATTCTGAGGGCTGTCTGCTTGCTTTACTTACTATGTTCTTGGCTGTGCAGAACAAACTAAAAAATAAAGACCATATGATTTTCCCAATTGATGCAGAAAAAGCTTTTGATAATATCCAGCATCCTTTCATGATCAGAACACTTAAGAAAATTGGTATTGAAGGGACATTTTTTAAATAGAGGCCATCTACAGCAAACCCACAGCCAATATCGTTTTGAATGGAGTTAAATTGAAATCATTTC
Organism: Loris lydekkerianus; assembly: GCA_963574355.1. NCBI lineage: Eukaryota > Metazoa > Chordata > Mammalia > Primates > Lorisidae > Loris > Loris lydekkerianus. The sequence goes on from CAUYPK010029149.1 coordinate 17,844, forward strand.
CACTTAGATCAGGAACCAGGCAAGGTTGCCCATTGTCTCCATTGCTCTTTAACATTGTAATGGAAGTTTTAGC
>CAUYPK010029151.1:0-67866 GCA_963574355.1 Loris lydekkerianus
TATTCTTCTTAGTAAAGTATCTCAAGAATGGAAGAAAAAGTATCCAATGTACTCAGCCCTACTATGAAACTAATTTATGGCTTTCATATGAAAGCTATAACCCAGTTATAACCTAAGAATATGGGGAAAGGGGAGAGGGAGAGGAGGGAGGGGGGAGGGGAGTGGAGGGAGGGTGATTGTTGGGATTAAACCTGTGGTGCATCTTACAAAGGTACATGTGAAACTTAGTAAATGTAGAATTTAAATGTCTTAATGCAATAATTAAGAAAATGCCAGGAAGGCTATGTTAACTAGTGTGATAAAAATGTGTCAAACGGTCTATAAAACCAGTGTATGGTGCCCCATGATTGCATTAATGTACACAGCTATGATTTAATAATAAAAATAAAATAAAGGAAAAAAAAGAATAAAGAAAGAAACTATTCCCATGTTTCTAGTTGTTATTTCAATGTAGTCTAGGATTTGCTTCAAAGTAATTCACTAAAGGGGCTAAAATGAAGAGAAATAAAGCAGTAACAAGATTGCTCATGAGATATTTGTCGACACTTGGTGATGACCATCGAGGTTCATCATACTATTCTCATTTGTATGTGCTCAAATTTTCCATAACAAAAGAGTGCATTTTTCATTTTAAATAGATTCCTAGAAGTAGACCTGGGCTCCGCTGTTAAGGAAGCAGGAAAAAAAAGTGTAGAAAAGCCAATGTTCCCAAGGGCTGCATCCTGAGATGGTCATAAATTGTATCTGCCTCACAGGGGACTTCTGAGAATAAACTAAGCGCACTCCTTTACCTCCACATTCTCCAAAGAAAATCACAATGCAATAGCATAAATGCGGCACAAAAGGAAAATAAATCCTAGAGTGCATTGTGAACAAGTGTTCAATCTTCATTAGCAAGAAGACGTTGCCGAATTTCTGAAAGATGGAAGTTCCGAATCATACTGAAGTTTAACTTAAGCAGAGGAAGGCTCGGTGAAAGTAGGGGCCACTCTTCCCACAGACCCCTGAGGAGACCTCAATTCTAAATCAGCTATATGAGAAGTGGAAGGCCGCGTCTGTGCAGCACATCTATGGATGTGTGACTCTGTGCAAAGTCCAACAGTCACAGTATTGGCCTCAGGGGACTACTAGGTCCTTTGGAGGTGGATGTTCCCCAGTTCTAGGCTCTAGTGCCAAGAATGAGCACTGGTGCCTGGCAGATGATGGAATGATCAGAAACACAATCACAATTGGGTTCATTTATACGGGGAACAAAAGCAAACAAACAACAAGGAGAATAGGAAGATACGCCTTGAAGAGCAAGATGTGTCCCTATCCTTAAGGGAAGAAGAGACCCCAAGTGGGAACACACTACCTTTTACAAGCTAACTAAGCCACCTAGTTTGTCCCGCCTTCCCCCCACAGGATTGGCTATTGCCCCAGCCATTGGGGTAATTGACAGATTGAGGTTACACAACAAAACTTCTTTATATGAGTCTTCTCTCAAACCTTCCCAACAACCCAAGGTGTTGAAATTTGCGATTGTAATTATATGATAATAAGCCAAACAAGCCCCTGTCAGTGTAAGTTCACTAGGGGCTCCTCCCTATGCGTTCTTCAGGGGAACAGTCCCTAGCCCTAACCTGGTTCCTACTCTCCGCCCTTAACCACACCCCTTTGTCTTCTGTCCTATCAAAGAGAGAAGCTAGGTGCTAAGGTGGCATGTCTTCCCCTGTTCCTCATGAGGCTGGCCATGCTAGGTGCAGGGTAAGAGGAAGTGGTACCAAGGCAGGGGCAGCCTCACCTAACAAAATGCAGGAGACCACCTCTCTGAAGCAGCCATGTGGGGAAAGCTGGGGCTGACATGCTTGGCAGGGAAACACTGAACTTGCATAACACCCAGCCTCTTTGGAGCAGCACAGCCACACAATGCCAGAGGAAGCCCATGCCATCCACCTTGTACTAAAATAGCTACATGAACAGTCAAAAGGCTTCAGACATTGTAGAAAATAACCAAGGTAAACCAGTTGGAAAAATTGTCCCCAAGGATATACAAATCATTTAGGAAAGAAAAGATAACTTTTAAAAGATCTCTAATAAACTCAGAGAAACTTGAAAAGATAATCTTGTCATAAATTAGGAAAGAATGCTATTTTTTAAAAAAAAGAAAGAACTCAAAGTGCAAACTTTGATCATCAGAATAAAAAATACAGTGGAAGACATAGCATCAAAAAAAAAAAAAAAGTAAGGAAACATCCTAAAAAAAGGAGAAAAATTACAAAAAGATGAGGACATTATTCCAAGATACCCAATATTTATCTAATCGAAGTTGCAAAAGAAGAAATTAGAAAAAATGAGAACTAGAAAATAAGCTTTAGAAAATAAAATAGAAAACTTCCAAATACTGAAATAAGAAGTCCAGTCTGAAACAACCCTCTGAATTTAAAAGGAAAATAAACCTACCTGAATATAGTCTCAGGAAGTGGAAATGTTACAGCCATATACCTACCTAATGTAAAAGCAATGGTCTAGCTGATGGAATTTGGGAAAAGAAAAACACAAGTCTCTTCTTACAAAATAAGGAAGCAAGAGATACTGTTTACATTTGTTATATAAAGAAATAGACTATTAAGCTATTATTTTAAATCATAAAGATAGGCAGTATAAGATCTAAAAATAATAAACAAGAAAAAATTGGTAGGAGTGCAGGAGTAAGGATGGTCTATTTCTTATCTTTCACAAAAGTGTCAATAGACATGAGTCCAAAATCACTCCATTAAGGAATTGAGGTTCAAAGGCATAGGATGCAAAGTTAGACGGCCGCCTGATGTACTAGAAATAGCCAAAGTATTATTAATAGAAACAAACTCAACTCTTGCCTGTGAACCTCAGCTCTTCCCAAATCTTTGTTCGGCTTCTTCAGAGAGCCCATCCCTCCTTTTGCTCAGGTGCCAACACCACAAGGGCTCTTGTCTCTGCTTAGAGCAGCGGCAGAATTGTTGGAAGTAGTTATCTCTGGGGATAGACCTGGGAGGTGGGCAGACACCGAGGGGGTGGGAGAGCACAAGAAAATCTTATTTTTTTAAAACAGATTTTGTTTTATTTATTTCTTATTTAAGTTGAAAGACTCTCATCACTGCCTCAAAAAACATCTGAGCTTATGAACCTTTCCACATGGGCAAACACATCACTGACATAGGCAGTGCCAAGCACCTTCAATAGGATATGTAACAATACTGCCAAGACTAAAGAAAATGCTGCTCAAGTGACAGGAATGACTATAACCAATGACTGCAACCATTATGGTAGGAGAGAATCTCACCATGGAGACTACTATTGCCAGTGGTTGTGGGCCAGTATCACAAGTACTTCAGTTGGATATTTGCTAGTGCTTTTTGGATGTTTATTTCATGCATAAATTTTTCATATATTAAATGCATAGAAATAAATTATGCTTAGAAAATAAAATGTGTACATTTAGCTAATAGCAGACATCATCATAAAATATATAAATTTACAAAAATGCAATGACAGCCTATTAAGAGCAGAAAAATATATATGCAAATAGAAACAGATTAATACATTAAAATACACTGACCTTCTATTACTGAGAAGAAAAAAATACATGCATTTGCAAACAAACTCTAATGAAATTATATACTGTACGCAGGAGACAACAATTAGCAGCTTATAAAATATGAATGCTGAATTACTAAAACACATCTGAAATAAGATTGCTACCCTTGAACAATAAATGCTTTAGAGGCACAATCCAAAATGTTAGTGGGAAGAGGAAACAATAGTAATATTAATGTCAACATATTTGATTTTCCAACACTAGAGCTATTGATTATTTCCTCCGGCACATTGGTTGGAAACAACCATTTGTCTGATATAATTTTATTTCAGTTATTATTCCCAACAGCTACTTTTTTCAAATAGCAAGTGCAAAATAAACCAGATTTGAAAAGTTTGGGAAGGTTTTTTTCTAATGGACTTTAGTAAACAAAAACCTCAAAATAGAAACACATAAAGAAAGGTCAATTTAGTCAAGCAAGACCACTGGTTTCAGAAAATCATATCAAATTTGGGTCAGTATTTATTTAAGCATCTCTAAGTTGCAACCTCAAACCAGCTCCCATTGGCAACCCAAGACCACAGAAACAGCTCCTGGCAACCTTGGAAGGGTTGCACAGTGGGAGTTATGACAAACCCCTGAGATGGCATTTCATTTGTCTGGGTCTGCCAAGATTCTCTGGACTCTGAACAATCTTTGGAAAGAAATATACCTTATTTGAGATGGGGAGGTGGGGTGATAAAGGCTGGTAGAGATGACAGGTCTGGGGCAGCTGTCATTCCTGTGGTTAGAACAGCATCAAAGCTTCACTAATCCCAACAGCTGTGAACTATCCAGTCTCTGTCCCTCCCCGGGCAGAGTGGAGTTTCTAGCAGCCTAGAGCCTGCCATATAAATTAACAAAATCAGTCTTCTCAGTGGATATTCTGCACTTTCTATGAGTTGTGGAGCACAACTTACCATTTGCATATTCTTGAGAACGTGTTATTTTAGAGCTTCCTGAAGGTTAATATTCCTTCACCTATTAAAAAGAATGCTGGTCTCAGTAATGCGGGCTTGCAGCCAGGCAGCCCACACTGCAATTTGCTGCCGATTTTAATAATAGAATCACACCATAATGAAACCTTTTTAACGTATGGTAATTTAATTGCAGAAACCCTGTCTGTTTCGACAAAAGCCTTCCATAAGTAGCTTTAAAGATTAAGTTATGGGAGGCGACTCTCGCGCCATCTCCCAGTGGATGTGTATTACATTGCATTACGTCCTGCCATTCTACACCGGCACAAAGGCAGCTCGGATCTCCTTAACTCAGCTCTGAAATTAAAACTTGGGTTTATGAACCGCCAAATCATTCTGCATAGCTGAGTTCACTTTCAGCCAACGTCAGGACTTAATAATCTAACCGTGGTGAGAATCACAGAAGGGGACGTGGGAGAGATCTTCAAACAGATGTAATGATAGGTATGATAATTACATAATCACAATAGCCAAATGTATTAAGCTTCAAATGTGTGTCATGGGTTGTACTGAAATGCCTGACTTCATACCCAAAAACTTCTCTGGAGTAGGAGATCTTTATGGTCCCACTTCTACAGAACCTTTGTCTTGGGTACCTGTACAAGTTTTCTAGGGCTGCCATAAGAAAATGCCACAAACTGGACACCTTTATCGAAAGAAATTAATTGTCTCACAATTGTGGGAGCCAGAAATATGAGATCAAAGTGCTGGCAAAGTTGGTTCTTCTGGGGGCTGTGAGGAAGAATCTGTTCCATGCTCCTCCCCTGGCTTCTGGTGGTTTGCTGGCAATGTTCAGTGTTCCTTGGACTGTGAAAGCATCACTTGGATCTCTGCCTTTATCTTCACGTGGCGTTCTCCCTGTGTCTGTGTCTGATTCTCTGCTTTTGCAAGACTATCAGTCATATTGAACTAGAGTCCACCCTAATGACTTCATCGTAGCCAATTACCTCTGCAATGACCCTATATCCAAATAAGGCCAAATTCGTAAGCACTGGGAGTTCGGAGTTCAACGTGTTAATTTTTAGTAGGCACAATTCAGTGCTTAGGCAAGCTCTGTCCAGACAGCGGGTGACCATTCTCAGTTGCCTTTTTTTTCTTAATGTGCTTTCCCTAGGGTTTGCCCTTGCTTGTATTTCGAGACTTACTCAAACGGTATGCTGTTTCATAACTGTACTTCAGAGCTGCCAATGTCAGGCAGACAGAGTCCTCCTGGCTCTGAAGAATCCAGCCTAACTCATCAGGAGACTAGAATTTTCTTGAAGCAACCACAAGATATCTGTCCCCTTTGAAACAGTGGAGGAGGAATGCAGCTAGTCAAAGATTCTGAGAGTCCCAAGTTCCAGCAAACATCAACTTCCACATGCATAAATCACTACCATTGCATGTTATCTGGCATTCTCAATCATTCAAGGGAGGATCAGTTATGAATAGAGCATGTCTGGGCTCTTTGCAATGACAGCATGTCCTGAGAGTTCCTTAACACCAGAATAAACTACGAAATGTAACACTCAAGAGAAACCACAGGTAAGAGACCAAGGATTAAAAAGCAAATGTGTTCTTATAGAAAATATATACAGAAAGAAGGAACCTATGAGAGACAGGAAACACTGCCTTACCCACACAAGGTGATCATTTAACAATTATTTTTAACTCTTTAAAAATAGTGTATCTCATTTTTCCTTCCTTTGTGGAGATGAGTGGAATTGGGCTTCTGAGCGTGAATGTTTGGAAAGAGGCCTTCTAAGGAAGGCAGCCTCTGGAGTAGATTTTGCAGTTTATTACCATCATTGCTTAGTCTCAACACAGAAATATTAAAATCAAACAACAATCTTCCCAGCCTCCCTCCTGAATTGACAGATAGCCACTGGGCGTTTTCAGAAAGCAAAAGGCTATCTTGCTGTTATCCATAATGCATCGGTGGAGAGGGGGGGGCTTCAGGACAAATCAATATTTGTGCAGGCCTGATACTACCTTTCCAAATCATCAGAACTTGCTCAAGAAGACATTTTAAGGAGATAGCCTCATTTTCCCATAATTATTGGTGACTGTTCTGCTAAATGTATCATGGCATGGAGTGAGTCTTTCCCACCACCCCCAAAAGGAAAATTATCAGCATTGAATAGGTGAGATTGATTTAAAAAGTGAGATTGATTCTTCCGGACTTTGCATGCCTAAATGATTTGCCCAAGATTATCCAAAGCACTGTGATGCTTGGAAAGGCTCAGAGTCATTAATTCCCAGGCCACTGCAGGAAACATTAGCCTCTGCACTCCATCACCCTTGTCAGCACTCGGCGTGCCTGCCTTCTGTCTCATGACCGGCCTCCCTATTGCACTCCCTGAGACCAGGTCCATTTGCTATTCTTTAAGAATGAATTGTTTAAGTGATGGTTACCTTATGATTATAATTCAGCAGGGCCCTGTTACCTTATTAATTAGGTGAGCACTGTGTAATTTATTAGTGCAGGAGCACTGGGTGTTTTCTTTACTTATAATTGCTCCAAGCACACCTGGGGAATCTGAAATTGAAGGGGCTAGGGAATTATTATACTAGCCCTGCCTGAGGGGAGGGAATGTAATAATTCATCCTTCGCTTATTCCAACCAGTCTTCTAGGTAAAACAGGTGCCTAAGGAGGACAGATGCTGGCACAGCATCCAGCCCTACCTGACTAAAGGAATTCAAGGAAGCTCCATTGTTTAAGAAGTAATTTCCTTTGCTAGCTCTATCTGAATTTTGCACAGCCCTGAAAGGTTGAGGTAAAAAGAGGTTCCTTATGACCTTCACAATTTATCTCACTTGGGAAGAGGGGTTAAGTGGATTGAGACCCTGAAAATCAAGCAACTCTCATATAAACTTTGACTGGCTTTATTGAAGAGGAAGAAGCCTGTGATAGCAAAAAGTCTACGTGAAGGACTTGAGTTGGGGAAGTGGGGCTTGCCTTCCCTCTCTGGCTGTAGGTATGTGGTCAAGAGGATATGAGATGACTACCAGGAAAGGACATTGGAGGGGAGCTAAAGAACTTCCAAGATAGCAAAGAGAGGCAGGTACGGAAGGGGATCTGGAGAAATCTGGGTGTCTTACAGCACCTAACATAGACTTTTACACTTGACTGAATTCAAGCTTACTTTCCACACTGCCAACTTGACCAATATGTCTGGTTTCAGAACTAGCTGACATGGGAGAATATCTGTTAACTCTAACAAATAATTTCAGACCACACAAATACCTCTTTGACCTAAAACATTTTCCTAGCTTCCACATGTGTAGTTCTCTAGAAGGCTGATAAAAATTTGCTGTTGAGACTCTAAGCAGGCAGGCCTGTCTTATTTGCATAATTTTGAAAAAAAAATAGTTCCTTAACATTTTTTGAGTACTACATGGGCTAAACCCTGTACTAAGGGCTGTTATTCATCGTGACCTGAAAGATTTGTGTAGAATAGCAGTTACATGGTTGGGTTGTATTGTCTGACAGACCAGACCAAGTAATATCCTATGTCTGCATCCTACTATCTGTGTGGATTTGAGCAAATAAAATTGGGATCATAATGACTTCTACTTCCTGGATTTTGAGAAGGATTAAATAAATTAGAAAAGTAGATATTGTAAAGCTCGACACATAGTAGCAAGTACTGAAATAATACCTGAGATATTAGAAATGGCCTCTGTGTCAGAAGCCAAAGGGCAGATGGCAAAGTGTAAGATGGACTGAAGGTACAGAAATAAGACTTCTGTACCCAGGAGGCTGAGTTTGCCTATAAACCCAATAGCTTCTCTTTCCAACCCTCATTTCCCCAACACTAACTTGGAAATGTACCTGAACCCCAGAAATATAAATGAAGCAATAAATCAAATACTACTGGGGTCTTGGGAGAAGGTCTAGCAGCTGTAAATCTTTCCCAACCCAATATTGAAGATGGTCCAAGAGGGATCACTTATTTGTATGGTATCAGGAGCATTGTGGTGGCCCCTATCCCCCTGGGCATGACCACATGGCTTCTAGATTACAATAATGATATTTTCTGGTGTTTTTTATATTGGCCATATCCTAATTGCTCTCCAATTACTCATTGCTTCAAAGTGAGTGACTACCATGCACATCCCATAAGCCCTATGCCAAGGACCTGCATCCTCCTTTACTACAAAGCTCTAGAACATTGAGGAGCCAGGTTCCTTGTTCTTCTAATCCCCATAGGTGGACTCCCTTCTGGCCACTACCTCTTATCCTTAAGAGTCTGGCATGTGTTTCTAGGCAGCAAGGACGGATATCATCAGAGGAATGTTCCCTGGTTCTACTTAAACTCATCCACATACATGTTCCTGATTCTCTCTCTACTTAATGTAAATTCCTTTTTCCTCAGGTATTCCACCTGCAAGGCTAGATAGTGGCACCTATTCCCTAAGTGCTTGAAAATCAGAGTACTGAGAAACAAGATATCCCTTTATGGTACTCTTTCTACTAGATCCCCCAAAAGACCTGGGCTGATCTATCCACCCACTACAGACCTATCTTAATTCATTTGTTTCCTTTTGTTGCTTGGTGCTGATGGAGGTGGTGGTGATCAGGGTTCTTTGTTTTCCTGAGTCCCTATTAAAATACCCTTTTGGATGTCTTAATTTAATATCAAAAGAATCCAAATTAGGGGGATCAATGTAGTCCCCCAGGCCAGGGACTGAATGAAGGAAGCTATTTCTGCTCTAAATTCTGTAGCACCAAATTACAAGGGAGAGGGGAAAGAAGCAGAAATCAAGGAGAATCAGAACAATAGAGATTGTGGATCTCCTCCCACCAGGGTCTCCCTCCCAATCTTGTCTTAATATATATGTCAGAAATGATTTGGAAGAATTATCCAAGGGGAGTACCCCATTTCAAATTCTGTACGGCATTTTTTAGCATTTGCCAGAGACTCTGCTCTCCAAAGCCGTTACAGAATTCATGCAGTTTGAGCTTCTTTGATAGTTTCTAAATTAATAATAGCTCACAAGATGCTGTGACTTTTTAAATCTTTTAGTCATTGCTTAATTGTGTCACTTTCTCATACCTCCAGAACAGCTTTGCTCGCTGATGCATTGATACACTCTTGGTGACAGAGTTACAGACTACGGAGAAGGATCGGAGATTAAGAAGCAAGAGGGAAACAATGAGTTTTCATCTGAGATTGGAAATTAGATGGAAAGCTGATGAGAGAAATTTGATGAAAGGAAGCCAGGGACCAATGCAGGGGATCCAGTAAGGAGGAGACTGGTGAGGAAAGATAGAAGGACTGTTTTAGCAGCTGCAGGGGCAAGAAGTAGAAAAAGCAAGCATTTCTCATCCAATTTTATGGTTTTTGAAGCAAGTTAATATGCAAACTCTCATGTCCTTTTCTTTATTCAATGCCTTTTTATTGAATACCTGCCATGTATCCATCAGTTCTCAGTGCTAGGAATACAGCAGTGACTGAAATAGACAAAATGTTATCCTCATGGTGCTTAAACTCTTGAGGGGAAGCAAGAAGCAATAAAGAAATATAAAAGGTCAATAATGACAAGCAGTGTGATAAAAAACAAAGCAGGATAAAAGGAGGTAATTTAAATAAGATAGGAAGTCCTTGACCTGGAGGGAGACATGGGGGAAGAGCCTTTCAAGCAGAAGGAACAGCAAGAGCAAAAGATGTGAGGCTAAAACTCTATTGCACATTGAAATCACACCATGGAGGCACAGTCAGTGAGAATCTGAAAAGAAGGAAAGGTTCAGATGTGAGAACAGAGATAGCCAGAGGCAGGTTGTGCATGGCTTTAGCTGTGGGAAAGACTTCGGATTTCAGACATAGCTGATGTTGAGGACTCCCCAATAAACAGGCAAAGCAGCTTTATCCCAACTTTACAACTGAGGAAGCAGCAGTTTGACTTGAATTCAGGGCTTTTTTACTCCAAGTTGGGAGTTAGTAGACAAAACAAAAAGAAGAGGCTGTTGCTGAGAATACCACCACACGGACTTGAAAGAAATATAAGCTTCAGGAGCATGCTTTAATTTGGAGGGGGGTGATATAAACCAGGGGTTTGTATGTTATTTCTATAAAGGGTCATAGCCTAAATATTTTAAGTTTTGAGGGCCATACAACCTCTGTTGCAGCTACTCAACTCTGCCAGAGTAGCAGGGAAATAGCCCTAGACTGTATGTAAATGAATAAGCATGAAACTGTATTTTCAAAGAAGCTAGGACCAATTTGGCCCATAGGTTTTAGTTTGCTAACTTTTTGACATAAACAATTTCAAAGGGATATGCATGTTTTCTAACTATATTACGGTTGTGGTTATGTTATTCCAGAATTACAAATTTTGGAAATGAAGTATCTGTGAATTGAAAGTTCCAGATTGTTCCTGAATATCCTACACCTTTTCATTTGAACTTGCATTCAAAATCCTAGAGAAACCTTATCAGAGAGCTTAGACCATAAGCATGCTGAATCCAAATGTGTTAAAGAAAAGATATATATTTTTAATTATATATTCTTTAACAAGACAGCAACATTTTATGGTCCATCTTTATCCCAAATGGATTTTCTTGACTTTACATACAAGCCTCTGAAAGTAATTCTTTAAAATCTCAACTCACAGTTGCTCACATCTCTATTGACATGGCCAGCCTAAACCATGTTCTCTCAGCCTCACTCAAGATATCCTCCTGATATGAAAAAATAATTTCACTGGTTACTTGTCAGAAAAGGCAAAGAAGACTTCCCTAACACTCCTGCAATAGGGGTGAGAGGTTGAAGTCAACTCCACTGAAACAAAAGGTACAAGAATTTTTCAGAACAGGGTTGAGTTAATTAATACCCCTTGATTGCACTAATGTACACAGCTATGATTTAACAAAAAAAAGTCTAGGTGATTAGGTCACCTGTGCTGGCTAAACATTAACCAAAGTTAGGCTTCTACCCTCCCATGGAAACTGGGAAATGGGGTGCCTATCTTTCTTGATGTTTATGTATCAAAGAGATGGTTTCCAGGTCCTTGAGAAAGATATTCCTAGGTCTTAGAATATTTACAACTTCAAGAGGCAGAGAAATAATTCACAATTGCAAATTTTCTAAAAGGAGAACAGGGATCTAGAGTGAAGAAGAAGCCTGTCTAAACTTTACTCAAGCTGAGGGAAGCTTGAAGGTAGTCTTGGTCACTTGACACCTAAGAAATTGCAGAGAAGTTTTAGAACCTCTCTGTAAGTTTCCTACCCTAAGAACAGACGTGCTTAGGAGTCTTTTCTGCTCACACCACCGCATCTAAAATTGTACTTTACTATCTCTGTCTTTCACACCTGGGTTCCCCTACTTACCTTACTCTCACATTTTTAAACAAAATTTTTATTTTAGAATAGTTTTTGATTTACAGAAAAGTTGTGAGGATAGTAAAGAAATATTCCTTTCTGTCCATAGCTTCCCTTGCTAACAACCTACATACATTTGCTCAACCAATGAACCAATATTCATTCCTGGTTATTATTATAATTTCAAGTTTCCTTTGTTTTTATCTATAATTTCTTTTTTTATTCTAGGATCTCATCTGTCTTAGTCAGTTTGGGCTGCCACGACAAAAACACCATAGACTGGGTGACTTAAAACAATAGGAATTTATTTTTCAGTTACAGAGGCCAGGATGCCCAAAAGGTGCCAGCAGATCTATTGTCTGGTGAGGGCCTACCTTCTTGTCTGCAGACGGCTGCTTTCTCATTGTGCCCTCACATTACAAAGAGAAAAAGAGATCATCCCTCTCCCACATCTTCTTATGAGGGCACTAATCCCATTCATGAGGACTTCACCATGACCTGATTAGCTCCCCCAAACTCCACCTCCTAATACTCATCACAATGAAGATTAGGATTTCAATGTATGAATTTGGAGGGGAATACAATCATTCAGTCCTTAGCACTATCCCACGTACCACATTATATTTTGCCACTGTATTTCCTTTGGTGTTCCTTATGGTTTTGAAAATCTATGAAATTAAAAAAAAAAAAAAAAAAGCCAACAGTATAAATAACTTCAATATATGGTAGAGAAACTTCTACTTTCTCGTCTCCAGACTGGGTCTCTAGGGTTGATATGGTGAATGTTGAGAGAATGAAATGGAAAAATGTAGAGATCTCATGCCAGGCTCAACAGTTCGAAACTTTATTCCATCGAAAATTGAAAAACACTGAAGGTTTTTAAGCAGAACAATGACATAAAATGATCCTTTAATCAAATTAGTCTGTCAGTAATATGAAAAATGGATTGGATCAGGAAAATTCTGGAGGTAGGAAGATAACTGAAGGGGTCATAGCCACAGCTGCACATGTAGTCAATGCAACTTCATCTTGGCTACTGGCTATCAAAATAGAAAAGACAGATATGGCAATAGTCCTGAAAAGCAAAATTGCTAAAAGTAAAAGGTAAAGAAAAGAAAATATTAAACATGAAAGAAATGTTTCATGCTTTCAAAGTAGGAAAAAAATTATGCTATCTTAAGAAATACTGAAGTCAAGAAAAATAATTGAATTATGAGAAACAATAATAGATGTGCATTTAGAACTCAAGTGTGACATGTAGGTAAAACGTAGCTAGCATGTCAATAATAAAAACCTTCCCTGTCTCTCCAGTGATGGGGAGACACAAAATTCTATATAATTTAACTTTTCCATCCTAACTTTGGATTGATTGTCCTGCTCTAAAGCTTTCTAAAAACTGCCACATCGAACAATCAGCAGCCCTCTCAATAAAGGTGAAAATTGAAGAGATCTTCACCAACATGTCAGATTGCTCATGTTTTAACTTGGTAAATGACATTACTGAACATTGGATGTTCAGCATTGTCATTAAGAGTTCACATCAAAAGTAAAAGACAAAAAACACCTATGTCACATTTGTCTCTTTCACATGAAGCTGCAATTCTGTTAACATTTTCTGAATTGATGCTAACATAGTATGCATTTCTCAATGTCAATCTATCCTCATTATGAGAAAAATCTATATGAGAGAAAAATTAGCTTTTTTTTTTTCTTTATAAGGTACAGTCCCACCATCCATGAAATGGAATATAATTCTTCAGTGAGAACACCCAGGATTCTAGACATAAGCTTTCTATTGGAGTTACAATTTACAAGCAAAGATAGCTGCCTTTATAATAAGGGAAATCCAATTTACAGAATATTAAAACCTCTCAGATTAATGAATTTGGCCATAAGACAAGTGGTATAATTTAGCTGGTGGTGGTCCACTGTACATAGATGATACTAAATTGCTTCTTTCCTGGGATACTGTCAAGTTAAGTATTTGCTACAATTTTAAAACAGGATGCTCTCTCTAAAAATGCATTTACCTAGAGCCACAGCCCATGTGCCTTGCCTGCATTTCCTTTCCCATCATTGCTGATTACCTAGACACATATGTTTATGGATAGGAGCATTCTCATCTGTAATTATCTTGCTGCTTCTGCTTAATTCATTTGGATGCATCAATTCAAGTTTTGTGACATCACAATTTCACCAAAATGAAAGGAAATGTCATATCTCAAGCTGTGGGTTGTAACATCTCTGAATGAATCAGACAGCAGGAGAAGGCTTGGTTTTAAAAAGGAGTTTTTATTTACAGCAAAAAATCTTGAGTTAACAGAATGGAAAAAGAAAATCCAGAAAAGGTACAGGCCATTCTGAAAGGATTTTGGCTTGGCACAAAATCTAACTATTATAATTTAGTTGAATATTCCAGAAATTCATACAATTTTGCCTGAATCCATTTAACACCTCTATGTTGAGAATTATGAATTACTAAAATCATAGAACTAGAACAAAATTTAGAGGCCATCCAATCTGACTCTTCGATTTTGTGCATGAGGAAGTGGAAACCTAAAGAGATTAGGTATCTGCCCTAAAGACCCGACATGAATAGAGTCAGACCAGGGCCCAGGGCTCATTCTGACCCATGAAAGTAGTATTTGTGCAAACTTCACTTTACCTGGATGTACAAGCTTCAAGAACCAGAATTTAGAACGTCTTTGTACCAGATATTCTAGGACACCTGACAGCTTGACAGAAGGGCTAATAAAATCCATACTTATTAAAGAACAAATTGTTACTATTTTTTAAAGTAAAGATGTTTCTACACATGCTTTTCCCACATGGTCTATAGTAAATTTCAGTAGTTATAAATTTGAATTTCCATGTGCTCTTTGAAGAAAATGATGTGATGTCTGAAAGTGTTTTGGGTAATTTTCTCAAAAGATTGGTTTGCCCTAATCCAATCCACATTTTCCAGAATTACTACTCTGTTCACAATTGGTCTGGGTTTTGATCAACATGTTGTAACATCCAAGGTGATGGCTTCTAATGATTTTAATGGTGTTGTCTGCAAAATACAAAGATCTCTGCAAAGAAGAGGTTCTCATGGTAGTTCCTTAATGCTGCCTGTTTTCTCAGAAGTGAGGAGACTAAAAAATTAGATAATACATAAATGTACTATATATTCTGATAGTTTCCTTTTTGCTCTGTCTAAATGGAAAACATTGTCTTAGTACACATCACATTATTTTGCTGGTGTGTGTAAGTGTCAACATCACTGATTTTAAGATAGAAACCACAAACTAATCACAACTCCTTTCCATTTCTTACTTTTGCACTGACTTGATGACCAAGTTCTGCTTTATCCCAAAGAAAAGCATTCCTCTCAAGCAGCTCATTCTGTAGCCTTCTTTGCTGATTCTGTGGAATCAGCAATCTGTTCGGTGGAATTTTCAAGATCCAGGAAGACCACTATGATCCCAAACATCTTTTCTCCATGCAGATACCATGACTGTAGAGATGCAGACTCTCCAAGGGACCAAAGGCATACATGGCAGTGACCTACTCAAGCATTTGGCTATCATAATACTTCCAATATGAGGCATTTACCAGGACCCCTCCCACTCTTCACTTCACTGCTATTTCCCAAGCTATCTTCTTCACATGGAGTTTGAAAAGTCCCAAATTCAGGCTTTTTGCCTAGACTCCCAATCTTTTACCAAGTTGATGTTCACCCCGTTTTTCCTTCCCCATTCTAGCTTGGCCTGTTCAGTCTACCCTTCTCTAAATTAGCCAACGATTCATTTTTTATCCTTCAACCTGTCAGTTTACTTCCTATTTCCATAGTTAGCTAAATCTTGCATCCACTCTTATGCTTTATCTGCTTAATATTTTAACTCCCTGTCTGTATCCCCTGCACTTGTAATTCACGTTACCTGATAATTGGCATTGTAACCTCTCAGAACAGAAGCTCTCAAATACTAGATCACAAAAGTTATCAGGAAAATAAAGAAAACTTAAGGGCAATGTTAAGAGTTTTTCATAAAACTGAATGTACCTAAAGAACTAACCTTTATTATAAGATTAATGCTTCTTACATTTGAATTTTCAAAAAAAAGAGGGGGGGTGCTTGAGACAAACTCTCACTCCATCATGGTAGGTAGAGTGTCATGGCCTCATAGCTCATAGCAACCTCAAAGTGATCCCCCTGCCTCAGCCTCCCATGTAGCTGGAACTGTAGGCACCCACCACAAAGCCTGGCTAGTTTTTCTATTTTTAGTAGAGATGGGGTTTTCTCTTTCTCAGGCTGGTCTGGAACCCCTGAGCTCAAGCAATCCACATGTCTCAACCTCCCAGAGTGCAAAAATTACAGGTATTAGCCACTGCACCAGGCCTGAATTTTCAAAATTTTATAATTCCTGGATTTTCTTTCATAAAATGATGGTGGTGAAAGTTAACAAAATAAATGATATGCAACTCTATGTGAATCACGTATCCTTCTCCCCTTACATTTAAAACAATGTGTGTCTATGAAGTCTGAAAGTTTGGAAACTATTATTTTGGAAGGCATGGAATAAAATCTATAGTTCTCTTTCAGCTATTCTCAGAACATAGCTACCATAAAAATTCAAAATAAAAAACAGACAATTTAAGAATGCATTGGTAGTCATTATTGCTGCTCAACAAATGTTGGTTATTCTCTCCCCAAGCACATGTTAGTATTGCATTTTTGTGACTTTTAATATTACCTCTGCCATGTGACTTTCTTTGGCTAATAAAATGTTAGTAGAAAGGATCTCTATTACTTCTGAGTAGACATTCTAAGAGTTATGGCATAAATGTGGCACTTCTTCTTTTCCTGTAGCACAGGGACTGTCCAGAGGGTGGCCCAGGATGAGGATGGCAGAGATCAGGTGCCCCCACCAATCTTTATGGTGTCAGCATGAAATAAACATTGTTGGTTTAACCCTCTTAGATCATGACAAGTACAGATGCACTTTGAATGGGTTAGGAAAAGCATATCAATGCAAGGTATTATTATTCTTTTCCTTAAGATTGAAGGCTAAGAAAGAAACCCTAAAGAAAATTAGAAGGTAATAAAGGGTTCTTCTTAAGTGAGAGCTTTCATTTCACATATTTTCACAAGTGGGAAATCTGACTAACTATTGACATATCAATTAATTCTACAACAGAGGAGGACACTGTGGAGGGATGGGATGAAATTACACCATACTTATCGGGACTGCTTGATCTGTTCAAATGAGATGTTATCTGAACCTCCTTCTTTCTATAAGTCTAAGAAAACTAAATCAGAAGAAAAACAGCTTTACTCGCTTGCATGGCTAAGTCTTAATGACACAGAACCCAGAATTGTTAGCACACAGATTTCATTGCCCTAAGTTTCCATCTTAACAAATACGAATCCATGACTGCATCTGCTGTCCATGGTACCAAAATATACTCTTTTAACTTAACAGAATGAAAACATTTTCATACTATGAAAGGAATCTTTAAAAAAAAAAAAAAAAAAAAAAAAAACAGAAAGAGGGTGGCACCTGTGGCTCAAGGAGTAGGGTGCCGGCCCCATATACCAGGGGTGGAGGGTTCAAGCCCGGCCCAAGCTAAAACTGCAAAATAAATAAATAAATAAGAAAGAAAGAAAAGAAAGGAACCTTTATACCCCAAGCTCAAGGTAGAGTTCAAAAAAGTAATTGTAGGACAGAAAAGGACAAAGAAGAACAGAGAAGAGCCTTTTCAGCCCTTGTTTGCTACAGGTGCCACATTGCCCATGCTCACATGGGCCTCCAGCCCACATTTTATAATGGCAGTTTGCTAGGTAAAGGATGCTTATCACTTATAGCTAGGCAGCTTCAAAGACAGCTCTATCCAAATTACTATCCAAGGTATCCCCTAAAAGATAACTTTGTAAATGCAGGAGGCCACTGGCCAGGACCACTGCATTTGTTCTGCTCTGACACCTCAGATGCCAGTGCTTTTAATTGTTCATGAATACGTAACGTTAATTTTGTTGAATCTTTAATAATGGCTTCCTCATTATTAACTGCTCAAAAATCCTCATGTACTTTTCACCAGAATGAGCTTAGCACAATTATGAGATGAGTGGATTGCCAAAGCCCAACAACACAGAGTTAATGAAATTGTCATCAGTGTGAGCCGTGAGTAGCAATTCCATCTTGTACTCCATGGTTAGCATGTGAAGAGCAAAAGCAAAAGGAGCCTGTTGTGTTTTAAATGCTGAGCAATGGTATGCCCAGCCTGAGCAGGCATATCAATCCAAACTCCCAGAGAGACAAAGAACAAATCATCAGAATATGATCCAGTAATGTGAGTGTCCTGGAAGATCCACATTCCCGGCACAGTCCTGTTACTGAGCAGCCATGTGACCTTAAGAGGGGCATATACTTCTTCTGGGTCTGATTCCTTACCAGGAAAATAGGGATATTGAACTAGATGGCCCCTAAGGCCCTTTCCCTTTCTAATATTCTGTGATTTTCCCGGAAATATTCATTGACAAAGGTTATATTGAGAAGCATTCAAATGGTTACCGCTCTGGATTAACTGGGAGTCTGACCCTAATGAAACATATCCACATCAACAGAGTTTTCATTTCCCAAGCCCCATGAAAGTTGAGGATTGGAGAGACTATAGAATTAGAATCAAGAGCTAAAGAGAAAATCCAAGAGTCATGTGGCGTGGCTGGGTCTCTTGGCTTCAGGCATTATTCTTGGTACAAGAGAATTAATTACCCACAGTAACTGCTCTCAGGATCAGGATCACCCAGCACACATCTTGGGTTCAATGGCATTTCCAGCCCCTGATTTATGCCAGAATTTCTGCTGGCCCCAAGGTGATCTAGAGTCATTAGCATAATCCTTGACAGTTCTCCAAGTTCCAGTATCTCTCCACCTCCTTGTTGCCACAGGCAGCTTCATCTTCATCTCCTGGTCTTCCTGGCTCTTTTGACTTTAAGTTATAACTTCTTCCTTGGAGCATGACTTCTTTTGCAGGTCCCAGAGTCATAGCTCTTTCTGGTAGCCAGCAAAGATTTCTCTTTCTCATCAAGGCTATAAACTAGATCTCTGGAGCTGGCCTGAAATGTACCAAGAAAACAGTGTCATAAGCTGTGTTGCATTTCTCCTTCAATAGGCCCTGAGCTTAAATATGGTTTACAGTGGAGTTTATGTCCTTAGTTCTCCCCTAATGAGAGTTTTTCACCCAGGGTTCATTCTTGACCTTATAGAGAGCCTTTTCCAAAGGTTTAAGGACGGCTTTTCTTTCCCATCTTTGATGTAAGATCCTTCAACCCCAAATCCAAATCCTGTTCTTTAGATCTCATGCAATTCTAATTTCCGGTGGCCTAAGGCATCATCTCAGAGTTCCTGGGTTTGGTGAGCCAATTTGACATTGCCAAAGCATTCAGTTAAAAATGCAAACAAACAGAAAACTAACAATGAAATTTAGGCAATACAAAGAGCCAGGTGTGTGGCATAGATTATAAACATCGTTATTGTTTTGCCAAATAAGAAATAACTTGAAAGCTAAAGTAGACTGTGTTATCTTCCCAGCTAAATCTTTGAGGGGGAAGGGTAAGAGAATGTGTTTATTTATGTTTTTGGAATGTTCCAGGAACTGTGCTCATTTTTATCTCATTGAATTCTTATAGTAATCCCATGAGACAGTCATCATTGTCATAATTTTAGAGATGGATAAACAAAGGTTGAGAAATGTAAATATCTTGCTGTAAATCATTCAGTAAGTAGCACAGGTGAATCTCTAAGTGAAAGCTCTTTCTTAGAAATGAAAATGTTACATCCATGCTACTACTGTCTTTGAAAGTCTGAGTCATGGGTTACCTGAACCAGATTCACCTGCTTTACCTCTTAAAATGTGGATTCCAGGGCTGCTTCGAAGAGCTGCAGAATCTACAGGCATGGTTCCTGTTTGACAATCCCTGCAGGAGACTCATAGACACTAAAGTTTGTTTACCGGATTTCTATAGCATGCTGGCACCCTCTAAAGTCAGAGGCTGTGTCTCATAAATCTTCCATATCCCTGGCAGCATCAAGCACAAAATTGGGCACCTGGTAGGTGCCTAATTAAACCCATGTAGAAACAAATTTGTTCAGATGCAACCTTTTTCTGCAACTGAGCAACAGTTGTACAGAGGTTAAGGTGACAAGAGCGCAAACACAGCGTTGCAAAGCCAAACGCAAAATGAGATGCCTGGAAGGAAAATATTTAAGGGAAGTCCCAGGGTTTCTCTCTTTGATTCTCTCCGCCTCTTCCATCCTGGTCTCCAGGAAGGGGTTTGCTTCCTCAACCCCAGTTTGGGCCAAAGTAGCTCTTCTTAGCTCTCTTGTCCTCCTGAAGCTTGCTCAAAATTCCAAAAATGACATAACCAAATACTACACAGAAACACAAATATGTATATACATATATGTGTGTGTAAAATACAAATAAAATGAAAGCAAATCCATATCTAAGATCCATATCTATGACTTGGTTGGCCTTGAGATTTCCCAAACACAGTGATAGTGAAGAGTCTCCTAAGCCCAAATCCCCTTCTGGACAGTAACTGCATCTCTGCCTGAAAGGGCTGGTTGGTGTAGCCTCAAGGGAACCTCCCTTCCTCTCTGTTGTTTGTTGCTATATAAATTTAAGGTTAACTAATTTTTTTCCAAAATAAATACTCCTTTTTGTGGAAAAGAGAAGGGCAGCAACATGATTTAACATTGGCCCCTTATTTAAGCAAAAAAAAAAAAAAAAGAGAGAGAGAGAGAAATATAGGAGCTGGTTAGTAAGGAATGCAAAAGCCAGTCTTCATCCCATCTCCTGGAACCGAAGTACCCACAAGAGTGAAAACACCGATTTTTTTCTAGCGAGTAGTTTTTAAATTTACATGTGAGTATAGGCTTAGTAATATATTCAGTTAAAATTCAGCCTGATTATTTATTGATTTTACATTTTCCTGCCCTGCTACTGTCCAGGTAATTTTCTAACCATTCTCAAAATACCTCTCAGGCTTCCTGGGAAAAGGCTGATACAAACCAGGAATTCCCAGACAAGAGCTGAAATATAAAGCTAATTATTTCAGGCATGCCTCTGCTACTACGGCAGGTCTTCGTGGGTTCAAGAGGAGTCTTAGGTCAGCCACAGAGGCCAGATTTCAATTTGGGTAATTAGACTTTGCCCTACCTGTGAGAGTTCCCCTGACATAGTTTTCTTGCTTTTCTTCCTAAGTCTCTACACATCTGTGTTTTAATATTCTTAGTTCCTCCCCACTCTAACAAGCCTTCTTCAAGTATGTGGCTGTGGCTGTGGCTGGATATTCTTGAGTATTTTTCATCAGCAGGGTCAGAAACAACTGCCTAAAATCCCTCAGGACAGATTCCAATGTTGCCTGCCCCTGAAAACCTTCCCAGCCCACTCCCCAGAAGAATTAATCATGGTGGGATTTATTCTGTGTCCCTCCATGTCTCTCTCTTCTGAATATACTCATTTCATTCGGTCCCATGTTATAGTTAGCTGCGTATATGTCTTTCTTCCCCACTGGAATGTAAACTCTTTAAGATCCCAAATACATCTTACTTCCCTTGACAGCCCTCATAGCCCCTAAGTAGAGGAATCAGGGGAAAGCTGACATTTATTAAAGCTTTTCATGTAGTAGGCAATGCAAATAACATAATCTCACTAAATCCTGAAAGCAATTGATCCTAATTTCACAGATGAAAGGGGGGAAAGTGTATACTAAACAAGATGCATTGGCCTACTTCAGCCAGAGGAGGGCTGCTTTTCCAGAACTTTGGTACCCTGTGGCTTATTTCACAGCCCACTACTGCTTCCGTCACCTTTCCCACAGCCTCACCTATTGTGGACACCCAAGGCTGTTGATGTAGAAATACACAGACCTTTAATATAATTCTTTTCTGCACCTGTCTGTTGGTCTCAAAAAAGAATAATAGAACCAGGAAGTGAATTTAGTAAGGTAAAAGGGTAAAAAGCCAAAATATAAAAAATCAATTATATTTTTGTGTAGTTTCTATGTCATAGCAATAAGCAACAAAAAACTAGAAAGTGAAATGGATAAAACAAAACTATTTTCATTAATACTATAGGACATAAAGAACAGAAAGAACTTGGTCATTTTACAAATGAATGCACAAAACTTCTACAATGAAAATGTTGCTGGGAAATTAAGCCATTTGGGGGGGCTTGAGACTCTTTCCTACTAGGCTTCTCCCCATGGCTATTACAGCTTCAACAGAATCCCATCTATCTCCATCCACAGTCGTTTGAGAGATCTAAATGATGGTGTAACCCTCCTCTCTCTGCTCTCTCTGAATTGCCATGTGATTGATCCTGTTCCAGGCAGCTGACCAATATCCCTCACTTCTGGATCATCTTTCTCCGCTAGTTTTAAGACTTTCCAAAGCAACATCCACACTCTAAATCAGAATAAACAATAGGAAATTCATTACATGTAAAATACTGGCTATTCTAACAAAAACAATGGTGTGTGTATCTATACAGTCAAAATTATGAATGAGCCTCCAAAACACACCTCTTTCTACCACTGTTGCACCTTAGGCCTCCAAAGTACAACCAAGGTATGACTCAGGGGCTGAGGTTCTACTGACCAAGAGCTCTACTCTTAGAACTAGTAGCTCTGAGGATGGTCTTTGCTCCAGCAAAGCTTTCTACCTCTACCAGATTGGTCAATGTTAACTAAAATGGCCGCTCTTCCTCCTTTTTAGCCATTTGGCAAGTGAGGATTTGATGAACTGATTATAAGCCTTATTAAAAAGCATAAAATGAAAGTAATTTTTTCCACTTACCTTGTCCACACTTATAACAAAAAAGAATTAATACATACCAAAAATTAGGGAGCTAGAAGGAGTTGTCACACTCTAGGCAAGACTCTTCCCCAAAGTGGTGAATTCATTTAGTTCATTTTAAAGTAATCTGAAGTTTTCCTTTCAAGAGACATTATTAAAACCCCTTATTTCTTTTTAATTCAGATCCCCTATTATCTGAATTCTATATTGAGTATTATCTATACTGATATTATTATGTCAAGTATTATCTCTGGATAATCTTTTCTGTACTAACCATGAAATCTACTCCCTTGCTGGGTAAAGAGTGAAAGGACCTGTATGTCTATGTTAACAACAGATTCTCTTAACCTGTAGTCCATGCAAGTGATTGCTTCCTATTTTCCTCCAGTATTGTATGAGAGAGCTTCCCCTTGGTCACAATAAGTGTCTAACAATTTCAACCCACTTTTAGAAGAAAAAAAAAAATGTGACTAAAGGAAATGAGTAGAATTACTCAGTACTATGAGGTACTTGTGTGAGAGATCACATGAGTCCTGGACTTGGCTCAACATGTGGCTCCCTTCAGATGCTACTTTGCTTGAAGTTGGTATTTTGGGGTTTTTTTGCTTGTTTGTTTGTTTATTTGTTTTTGTGTTTTGATTTTGTTGTTGTTGTTGCCACTGAAGTTTCAGTGTTTCTGCTTGGGAAAACATAACTAATAGGAGGTGTTGGGCTGTATTTATTTGGAGTTATAAAAACAATAACTCAAACCCAGTGGTTCTGAAATTTCTTTCCATAGTTCTGTTTTTATGGTTCCTGTGAGGTATGAGATCTTGAAGTCCTTCATTGAATGTCATCAGCCATGGAAGGGGACTATGTTGAAAGACTGGAGGGAGGAGTTAGAGAACTGTCCCCTTTAATGGAGACAAGCAAGCAAGAAATGGTTAGGACAGTTAGCTATAAGATTATAGGTCAGCAGGTAGAAGGACAGGTCCCAGGAAGGACAGCCAATACCTTTCCCACCTGGGAGAGCCCTCCCATATCTGAGTTTGGTGTCAATGGCTGGAAAAATTGCCCGGTAAAGGGAATTGGTAACTCCCTGGGAGAAAGAATATCTTTTCTTTCATGGTAAACATTCAGAAAGGAGAAAAGAACTTTACTTGATCAATTATAGCTGCATTTAACAAAGCAAATTGAACAGACTTATACCCTACCCTTATAAGGACAGACTGACATTGGTAATTAACATATTAATAATGGCACAAAGGCTCAGTTATAAATATATGGCAGAGACTATTATTATCTGGACAGAGTAAGAACTATGTTTCACCTTAATTGTTCTATAATTTGCATACAGTTATGTGTTTATTTCATAATAACTCTTAGATGAGTTGACTAATTCTGACAAAATTTGGCTCATTTATAAAGGGAATAAATTTACATCACATGAAACTTACAAGTCCAGGCATCAAATGACAGCCAATAAAAGGTTTCAAAGAGTTCAGTTTTCTATAATTTGTAACAGCTTTCAGAATTTTCATACTTTTATCCTCTTTAACCACACTGCAGAGCACAAGATAAATCTTCCAATTTCAGTTTATTTTGCCATTTCCCATATGTCACTCTCCTGCTTAAAAACCTAGCCTCATGAAATCTAAATTCCTCCACTTGACTTTTGATTGACTGATTGGTAGGCAATTGTATAGAATAAGATCTACAATTCACAGGATCACACATATCCAGGCATTTTGTGCAATGCAGAGGGCAGGAAAGGTTATGAAACATATATTTGGGAGGTCAGAGAAGGAACTACCTCTCTCCAGTTAGTCAAGGAAACTTCAGAGAGGCTTTCAAGATTTTGAGACATGCTTGAAAGGTGGGGAATAAAGATGCTCCAGGTAAAAAAGTTCTGTTTGGAACAAAATTCTGATGCAGTCAAGAGAGATATTAGAAAGCCATCATGAAAAGGAAGAATTTGATTTGCCCTGTATGCTCTGGATAGGAACCCGCAAACTCGAATGTGCTCACAGTTCACTGGGGAGCTTGCTGGTTCTGTAGGCCTGGAGCTGGGCTAAGTTTGACATTTCAAAGAAGCTGCAGGTGACGGCTGTGATGTTGGTCTCTTAGACAGTGCCTTAGTAGACAACTCTGGATGATAAGGAATAGTTTTAGGTTTATTTGCTTTTTGCTTGTTTGTTTTAATGGTTAGAGGTATCAAAAGAGAGAGGGAGAAAAATCTGTCAAAAGAGACAGCAAGATTTTTGGGAAGTGCTATGTCATGTAGACAGGATGAGATCTTTATCCCAGCTCCACCATTTAGTAACTCAGTTTCTTTATTCAAATAATCTCTTTAGATTCAATTTCCTCATCTCTAAAATGGGGATAATAAAATTGTATTTGTAAGGACAGTGATAAACATTAAGGGAGTGGAGTAGCCTAAAGCCTCTCTCACAGACTGCACAAAAAAGATTATACAATATAGGTAAGTCTCCATTCCTGACCTCAGCTACCTGCTTCCATCCCCAGAGCTGCTGGTGCAGAGTTTCAATCAGCATCTGGGAAGGGAGTTATAAAGAGCATGCGCACCTCAGGGTGCGGGTGCTGATGCCCCTTCTGTCTGCGGTATTAACCCTGCACCATGGAATTTGAAACCAGTGGTTCAGGAGATAAGCCCCAGACACATGAGCATCATTCAGTTCTATTCTTGCTATGGATCCATCTATTATGCCTTACGATAGATCAACAGTCTACAAGCAGGAATGAATGACACCTAATAACCCAATAAATAGCTTAATAATGAAGTACATGTGTGCATAAAGATATTTCCATCGATATTCTTTAGAAAGGGCCTTTTATTTTAATACCTTATGCTTATACAGTCTTTTAATGCTTTTAAGAGCTTTCAATTCTATTAGCTTATTTCAGCCGAAAAGAACCCCTGAAGGGAGGTTTATAATCCCCATTTACAAACAGAGAGGCTGTTTTATGATTTGCCTGACGTCCCCCCACCACCAAGGACCAGGACGACCCCAGATCCCGCCTCTGTGTTTTACTGCCTCTTGGAACAAGCATCAACTCAGTTGAATCCAACAAATATTAATACCTGCATGAACAAGCCCTGCAAAAGAAAAATAAAAGGCAGTTTTAGAACACACAGGAATATTTGCTTACGTCTGTTCCAATTGCTTACTTTATAAGTCAGGTCATTAATGTTCAGAGAAATGCAATGACTTACCTAAAGTCACCAGTTAGTTCTTGCCTAAAAAGAGAAAGTACACTGTAAATATTCCATCAATTCCCAGGAGCAGATTTTTGTATTTTATATTCTAGCACACCCAGGGTTATCATTTTTGTTCTGGATTCTTTCTGACATGCTACAATGACCCATTGTTCTGGGGCTGTAACATACTTGTTTTAACAAACTTGTAAAATCTTGGGATTATACTCAGGAGAAAGAGCAGCCCTCCAGTTATTCCTGCTCTCTTTATGTCAAATATTCTTATGTGATTACGTGTTAACATTTAAGGGTGAGATGTATGGCTAATGCTACACCCTACAAGGGCTAGTGTTGAAAAGTTTCAAACCTGAACTGGTGGGAAGAGTCCTGCCCTCATCTTCCCAAAATGATGAATTAGCCAAGTCCTGGCCATTTTCCATTCCATAACTGCCACTACTTTAATCAAAGCTGAACAGAATGAATTGCAAATAAAAAGGGAAAAAAGAAAACATTAAATATGAAAGGCCAACTTGCTAGCCTATATTTTTAGTTCAAGTGACAGCTTTAAAATTACGAAGGTAAAAACCCTTTGCTAAATCGGGTTTTAAATGTGCCACTCGTCAAACCAGTACATTTTTACGATTTTTAAAACTACTGTTTTATCATGAAAGGTAAAAATACAAAGTGGTGGTATTATTCTTCATTTCTACCACCACCTCATGCCACTCCTGTTTGCATTTGAGTGGTGAGAGTTGTTTTTTGATGCGGAAACTGGGCTGTTTTCAGCAAAACTCCAGGAAAGGCATATTTTCATTCATGTTGCAGTACCGTTAGATCATTTTCCAACCCCAGAACCGTTATCATTGCACAGGAAGAAGGAAAATGATCCTTGCAGCAATCACAGAATTTCATAGCTGAAAGGGACCCCAGACATCATCAGAAATAGCACCCTCCATTCACAGATGAGAAGAGAGCCCCAAAGGTGAACCGACCCCCTGTGTCACTCGGCCCCGGCCAGATTCCAGTTCTCTTCATGCCTGATGAGTGACTTTGCATTGTGATGCATGCCCTTCCGGACACCGTTCCCCACCTGGCCGGAGTGTCCTGCTTTTGCCCTGCAGGATTCTTCTTTGTTACCAGCCAATGTTAGTAGCTTGACTTACAGAATGACCCTGAGCTAAAGACTTGCAGAATCTTTGTAGGGATAAGCAACAGAAAAACACTTTTCCTGCAAGGTCAAGATAAGAACCAAATTATTGTTTCATTGTGAAAAGGACGTAGTGTCTGGGAATGGGGAACAGGAAGTCACACTATCTGAAAGAGAGAAGAGGATGCTATGGAGGGCACAATGGAATCTCTCTTTGAGAGGCAACGCTGCCTTTTCTCTGATTATCTTCAAAAACAACTTTGTAAATTTCCCCTAAGAAAAGGCGAGAAAAAATTCTGATTTCAGAGTCACTCAGAGGCACTTTCTTTACAGCTGTGGAATCTGTGCCTCTGAATATAAATAGCTCTGGCTGGTAGGAAGTAGGCTGCAACCGTCATCAAGCAGGGAAAATAGCATCTGAAAGGATCCTCTGACCAGGTTCTGCCTCACATCTTCCATGAACCTCTCATCAGACCCCCAGCCCTCTGTGGGTCTCCATGCTTACTTCTACAACAGAAGCCCCAGTCACACGTTTTCACGGAGTTTTGTTTAATCTCATCCAGGGAACCTAACGCAGTCATCCGTTTCCTACCTTGTCCTCTGATGACAGCAATCCCAAGAATTGAGACCAGCCCTGCTTTGGGCATGAGGAGACACCAAGCCCCGGCTGAATATAAAACAGCACATAATGAAACTGCAGCCCTCAGCCCAAAATTGAAATTTTTATTTTGCTAAAAATGGGTTATCACCATGTGCTTCGCTATTAATGAAAGAAAAAGCATGTATTCACGTTTGCTTATTATTTTACTCACTTGTGGCAAAAAAAAGAGAGACAGCTTTAAACCCTATAATTTGGTCACCAATTAGTCTTTGATTTACCCCAATGTACTCTGAGGTTTTTTTAAAAAAATATTAAAAAAGGCTTGCAGCTGAAAATTTACATTTAAAAAGTAATTAATGCCAATTCAATAAAGAAATTCTCAGTTTCCTGCGGAATTATATTGACCTTCAAGCCCTTTCTGAGGCCAGCGAAACTTAATCATCAGTGAGAGGTGCTTCACTGGTTCTCCGCTGGCAAGATGCCACAGTGCCTCTCGCTCCAGGTAAAAGGATATCAGACACCCTCACTCTTCACACCTATGGGTGTTGCTTCTCTGAAGAGAGAATTTGACGAACAGTTTACCTGTCAGGTTTTATTCCTTCTTGTTCCAACTGAGTGACTCTTAGGCATAGACCAGCTCTGCGGCACAGCAACTCCAAGACCAAGATCAGTGATTCAGGCAGAACCGCGCATCTCCTGTGTCGGCTGAATTCCCACCTGCCCCCACCCTCCTTCTCCCCTCCCAAGTTTCCAACCTCAAATATCTATTCATATATGTTCATTCCCTAATGTGAACTTGCCATCTTCTCCTTCCCTGTTTTCTTCCTTTACTGTCCAAAACAAGAGCTCCTCTGGAAGGCAAGAGAGTGTGGTGAGGTCCCGGGCAGCTGCCATCCACAGAGTGAAGGTCTAGCTTGCAATTATTGTTCTGCTGTTATAAGAGATGCAAGTGTCAGAAAATTAACCTCTGCAAGGTTTTCTGAGCCCAGTAAAAGAGGATATTTGGCAGTCTTTTTACAACTGGACCAAGAAGATTTTCCATCTTCCCTCTTGAACAGACACCTGGCTTTGGAGCTGGCATAAACTTGAGCAAAATACAATTGACTGAGTATTTCCCTTAAAAGGAAAGTAAACGGAAATATAGGATGTGTTGGTGTTTCCGGCAAGTGAAATACATATTGGGGATTCTCAGCCTTTCATTCTATCACTTTATCATTCAGATGTAAACATTTTTCTGTCTCTCACATTTCTCCTTGCAACAAGGATCCCAACCAGAGGTAAGGGATGAGGGCAGGGGCTAAGAATCTCCAGTGTACATAACACATAACGTATTCAAACTTAAATGCCGGGTTTATGACAGAGAGTTTCCACATAGGTTTTGATCAACAGTAAAAAGCCAAAAACAAGGAAACTATTTGATCATTGCGTCTGACACTGCCATTCACTCCAGTCTGGCACATGAGCCCTAAGGAGGATGTTTAAGGTGTACATATGGACCTGCACGTGCTATTTCCATTTCTCACACAGCAGCTCTGTGCCAGGCATTTTGTGGACATTACCTCTTCAGTCTTCCCAGCAAGGACAATCTAATTGTGCCCATTTCATTGATAAAAAAAATCTGACATTCGGAGAAATTACTTGGCCGATGTCGTTACTAGTGAGTGGTAAAGCTCAAATCCAATCCAGTTCTGTCAAACTCCAGACACCACACTATAGAGACTTGGAAGGAGGATTTATTTAGTTATAAGTGTTGCATCTGGAATTGGAACATGTGGCCAGTAATCTCTGCATAAATTCTTTGTATTTAAAAGTCTGAAGGTGTAGGCAGCATTACCTAAAGACAACAGGGAGGTAAAGGATGCATGTGTTGCTTTTGGCAACCTCACACAGATGTTTCGGCCCTGGGGGACAGACTTTACAGGATGTGGAGGGGCTAGTTCCCAGCCACAGAGCAGCCGTCCTCCTCTCTGCCGTACTTCTCTTTTCTAGCTCACTTGAGCTTCTGAAAGGCTTCCCCTCCTGGCCCACATCCCCCGCTGCTGTGACTGTGCTGGCCAAGCTGGAAGGCACAGCCGTGGCCTCCACTCTGTCAGTTCTTAGTGGCTTCCAATCAAACCATGACCTCCAGACCCAAGCTCTGGAATGTCTTTACAACTGCAGGACTCCCATGTTGCCTTCCCAACAAATTTCTTTCAGATCAAACGGTCTCAGGATTTTGGGTGCCCACAATGATCCCTAGGTGGCCAGCTAAGAATATTTTGCAGTCCTACAAGTCCCTTCCATATTGGCCCCATCAGTAAGGAAGATCTTTCTCATGAATTTCTTGTCAGGTCTAGTCCACACCAGCTTTCCAGGCTGGGTCTGGCGACACCACTCTGTGCCCCCAGTGGACCTTTGTGCCCCTCTGGCCACCTTCTCCAGAAGCTGGAGCCTTCTTCTTGTGCTCAGGGTAGCCAGAGCCTTGCCACATGTGAACATACCTTCAAGTCCCCTGTTACCTCCTATTCAATTCATACGTGTCCAGCCCTGGTACCTCAGAGCTCTGCCTCCGTGACTGCACCAAACCCGACCCACCAAGTGTTACATAGCAACAGATACTGTCCTTAGAAAACCCAGCGGCCCTCTTTACATGGCTCTGGTTAATGCCTCCTCCTGCTCTGAAAGAAAGGCTCTCTCCTAAGGCCAGCTCACTCCCTCCCCTCAGGTCCTGAGTTGCTGCCAAGCTGCCCCAGACACTTGGCTTCAGGATATGTCTGATACACATCCAGTTCCCATCTAGACAGGCTTTGGAGTCCCCACCTCACTTCAGCACCCTTTCCCCCCACTGCCACCATAATGAAGAAGGGAAATCGTGGTTTTTCTTCCCTTTAGAAAGCCTGTCACATCTCAAATAGCCCAATATTTATTAGAGCCAATTAAGAAGACAAGGTCAGTTTCACCTGGTCACTCTAGTTGAATACTGGACAAGAATCTAATCCAAATTTTATGGACATATTTTGAAATATCCAAGTATGGCCAATTTTTTTAATGGTTTGATTTCAGTGATTGCTGTCATGTAAACACAGCAAGAGGCCCGGCCAAGAGCATACAGGTGTCCAGCTATTCAGCAAGGGCCTCCTCGTGCTACATGACCCTGTACCCAGGCTCAGTATAGACAAAACTAGAGAGCACAGCCCCTGGCAGCCTCCTCCAAAGCACACAGAGAGCAGCAGAACCAGCAGCATCTCACCTTCTGACCCTAAAGGAAACATAACCATGGAAATGAAACTTTCTCTAGACATTTCATCCTCTGCGAGAATAAAAACCAGCAAAGCACCACATAGCACCAAAAGTAGATTTTCCAGACCTCTGCAAGCCTCAAAGACAGAGCCCTGATTGCTTGGGCTGGCGTGCAGCTCTGTAGTGGCACTTGATACTACTAGCCTCCTGCCTAGGACCGAGGCCGCCTCCCACACAGCCAACCTAATGAGTGATGCCAGCACTTCTGCTAACTATGTCACACTGTTAATTGTGCAATCTAAATTAATCAGATATTCTGAAACTTCTCTTGTTTTTCCAAAGGCTCTTCTTAGAGCAAGCTTAAAGGAATCAGGGTCTCTTTTAATGAGGGCAATAACAATATTCATTTTTATGTACAGCCCTACCGCCTACTGATTCAAAACCTTACCGTGCCCACACAAATAAAAAGAAAACAGGACCAAGCAATTACCGGTAAACATAATCACTACAGAGATTTAACCTGGTTCAACCAGGTCTAAGGAATATTTTTCCACAAATAACAATTTAAAATATGAATTATATTCATAATGACCTTGGCTCTCAATGCTTTCCTTGTTTCATTACATCTCGGCACCCCAGAATGATAATGCCAAGGAACCATAATGCTTCTTGTTCAAAGTCCCTTTCCTGCTTCTGTGCCAGCCTAAATCATATCTTTTGGAAAATCTCCTCTGCTATAAGGGTATCAAAAGAAAAAGTCAAGAATTATCTTCTAGATTTAAGCAAAGACTGGAATTGGATTTCAGAATAGTCAAAACAGATGACCCTTAATTCATTGTGATGTGCAGGAGGCCAACTAAGAGCCCCCAACAAAAAAATTATTTTCTTTCTTTTAGGATCATTTGATTTGATCCTGAAATTACATAATTACCACTTTTATACTGGGAACGTTTTAGTTTCTTGGACATAGAACATAAGAGAAGGAGCCTAGGGTGGGAGCCCAAAGACTCTGATTTCAGTCTCATCTCTGTCATGTCACAGATGTGTGACATTGGCAAGTTGCTTCACCCTGCTAAGCCTTCATCCTCATGTGCAAATTGCAATAGGACTACCTTCATGTTAACACTGTCATAGGCAAGAAACCAAACTGCATTTATAAAGCCCTTGGCTACATTCATGAAATATGACAAGCAACCTACAAGTGTTAGCTGTTTTGTGTTTGATTGTGATGGTGTCAATATTATTACTACAAATATTATATAGTAACATTACAAATAAGAGTAAGAGGAGACTGAGAATAAGAAATAATATGGATTCGTGGATGTAAACTGGAGAAATCCAGAGACCAAAAAGGGTATGATATGGGTAGGGGAAAAATCCAGATTCATTCACTTCATTAAGTACCCTGTTCTATTACTCACATTATATTTTTAATATGGCATTTATTATTAGCTGTACACTGGTGTTGAATAGTAAAGACAGAGGAAAAATAGCAGAAAAGACAATTAACAGAGCAGTGTTTAAACTCATAGAGGAATTAAATATATACTTATACAATATGTATTAAATACGTACAGCTTTTTGCATCCAATTATCACTCAAAAGAGTGCGTTAAGAAAAAAAGAAGATTGATGTCTTACAGGCCTAGTACCCTGGACAGCTCCCCCTGACCCTTGGTTGGCAGATGGGTCAGATCCAGAGAACCGAGAGTATTATCTATAAAAATCTTCCACTCCTAGGGTTTTGCCTAAGCCCTACATGTTCAGCACCATTTTAGAAGCAGGTATGAGTTATTTCTACCTCAATCTCCTTTCACTATTCACTTCAATCTCCCTATAGTCTACTCTAACAAAACAATAAGGTATCAACAGAGGTCCTGGTGGACACAGAGTCAGAGAGCAAAAGGAGAAATAGTAACCCGGAGGGTTAGTGACCTGGCACAGCAGAGAGAAGCACCACAGCCCGCAAGGAGCTTGGGGAGCCACAGAGTAGAGATCTGCAGGTGAAAGTCAAGGCACAACCTTGACCCATAGTCTCCCCTCAAGCTATGGATCAAGATGCCCACCCTGGCTGCTGACTTTCTCTCATCAGCAGGCTCTCATTATCAACAATTTAGAGAAAAGAAATCCAGAGACAAAAAAGGGTGTGATATGGGTAGAGGAAAAAATCCAGATTCATTCACTTCATTAAGTACCCTGTTCTATTACTCACATTATATTTTTAATATGGCATTTATTATCAGCTTTACACTTGTGTTGAATGGTAAAGACAGAGGAAAAATAGCAGAAAAGACAATTAACAGAGCAATGTTTAAATACTCCAATAAAAGTGGCATAAGTAACTTGAGTGCATAAAGAAGGATCAGTAAAATCAATGTCTCAGCCAGCACCTAAATGATAAGCAAGAGTTAGCAGGAGATGAAGAGTAAGAGTGCCCCAGGCAGATAGAACATCTACGCAAAAGACCAGTAAAGTTCCTCTTGTCAGAGCTGAGAGAATGTCATTACTCAAAAGCAGAGATACAAGTCTGAGTAAATAACTAAGACAACAGGATGTAGGGGCTTGCAAAACAGAAGTATAGCATTGTATTTGGAGCCTATAGAAAACAAACCAGAATGCGATTCCCATGTATCAACCAGATGAGTCTAGTTTTTGCAGTAGTAACCCCAAATCTCAGTAGTTTGGCGCAACAAAAGTCTAATTCTCAATTCTGCTAAATGCCCAGAGTGGAGTTGCATACACAACATGAGTCGAAAACATGAGTTGGCCTTTTAGGATCATTTCAAGGACTCAAGATGACAAAAGTTCCATTTCCAAAAATCTTTCAGAGTGACCTAGGCAGGGAGAACAGAATATAGCCATTTAGACCAGATTCTCAAAGCTTCTGCCTGAAAGTGGCACACGACTGCTTCTACTCACGTTTCTTTGGCTAAAGCAAATCACGTGGAAGAAATCTTGGACAGAAACTAGAAAGACCATGAAATATGTAAGAAACTGCACAAATATGGACATCCCTTCCTCCTTCCTTGAGGTTAATTATAAACTTACACTTATAAATGAGTAAACATGTTTAATTGTATGTCTATACATAAGTAATTATTATTCTCTTACATTGTTTTTAGCAAATAGATGTTATCAAAGGCCCCTCACTAATTTACATGAACCGCAAGGGACCTCTCCTGAGACAGGGCATTTGATTAACAAGGAAAACTAGGAGAAAAGAGGTGGAGAACCCCTTGCCAGTTTCATTCAGACGTGGAATAAAACCAAACTCCTTAGTCCCTATCAGTTGATTTATCCATTCCAAATCCTATCTCACCACTACTTAAAAGAAGTAAATGGAACCAACTATAGCAAATTACTGCAGAAACCCAAGATGCTGTTTCCTGGGTTCCCAGAAATGACAAAGGTAACTAGGGCAAGCATCCTGTTCTCCTAGCATGTACTTTAGCAAACATTAACTCCCTGTCTCTAAACCATACTAATGAGATGAAGTTCTATCACGCCACTGGGAAAGTTCTGAGTCCTCTGGGAATGAAAGCAGTTAGAAAAGTTGATTCTTTCAGGTTCACAATTCTGGAAGTAATTCACTGGAGTTTTCCTGTCTGCTTAT
Organism: Loris lydekkerianus; assembly: GCA_963574355.1. Taxonomy (NCBI): domain Eukaryota; kingdom Metazoa; phylum Chordata; class Mammalia; order Primates; family Lorisidae; genus Loris; species Loris lydekkerianus. Next base: position 34,496 of record CAUYPK010029151.1, read on the forward strand.
AATTGCAAAGTTTGAAATAGAAGCATTTGCAAGAATAACTAAACCACACCAATATGATTCCCTAAAGTAACACTTTACTAGTAAATTCCACAGGCTAACTAAGCCAACTGATTGGAGAACAGAAATATTTTCCAGCCAATTCAAGGAAACTTAACATAAATTTCAATGGATTGGTTTGTATGATGGGGCTTGTAGGATTATTAGGACCAATGCAGGTAATGGACTTTGTGCTTACAAGTTAGTGACTACCAACACACTTCCTGAGTCCTTTTTCACTTCATCAATCATTGAACCTCTTTGTGGGGAAGCAGACCCAAGTACTAGAAAGGAGGACCAGGCAATAACTGAGTATAGACACCAGATAATTTACAATAGGTCACTGTCCTTCAAACTACCAAACTTTGTCTTCATCATTCTCATAATTATTATTTGAAATAATGGAAAGCCTGATGCAATGACGTCCAACTTAAAAAAAAAAAACAAAAGAAAAGAAATAGGTCACACAAAATGTTATGTGTTTGGTAAGTACATAGACGGCCAAATATGTGACCGGGCATTTTATATGTTAGAAAGCAAAATAAATGAATGGTTTTAGCAGAAATAAATGATGCTGTGACAAGCGCCACCAGCTCCTCACCTCCATTCTCCCCTACCCCCAAACACTCTTTTGATTTTTGCAAGATTACAGGAGGTAAATTGAAATAAAACCCTGCAATTCTTCTTAAATAAAACTGAAATCAGAAGCTTAGCCTAGACTCAGACACTGATTGAGGTTTCCTTATGCTAACTGACCCTGAATGCACAGTTTGACTCAGACTTAACAAAAAAAAAGAAAAAGAAAGAAAGAAAGAAAAGGACAAAGGAAAAATGTACTGAGCCAGTGGCCTGCACTCCAGATCTCATGGGTGACTTGGAGCAGTCTTCATTTCCTGCTTTCTTCTGAGGGTGATTCAGCCTCAGCTCTATCTACAGGCTTGGAACAGAGATAAAGATTCTCCCTCTTCCTGCCCATTTCTCCATCAGCGCTGAGCTGTATATCTGGTGTCCAAGACATATGTGTCCTCATCCTGGATATTGAATTCTGTGTGCACCTTATATATCACTCACTTGCTGCATTTCAGCACCATTTTTTTCTCTTGCTTTCTTTCTTACTTTCTCCCCCCACCCCACCCGCCATCTAAGAGAGGCTTCCAGCCCACTTCAAGGCGAGAAGATGAGAATGGATCTAACCTGAGTACAGAGGCTGCTCTCTTTGGAATATTTAAATGAGATAAATGATGCCAGTCTGAGCGCCGGTTCCCTGACATACTGGAACGCAGAGCGCCTTGTAGAGCTGTCCCCAGCTCCCACCTGCTGTCCCCAGCTCCCACCTGCTGCCCCGCGGGTCTGCCACCCCCACCTCCCGCGCACCCTGCGCATGAACGTGGATCTCTCACAGATGAGAAGACAAGCGCATCCACCCAGCTCCGGGCCAAAGTCAACTAAGAAACGGGTATTTCCTTCGAATAAGTAAGCACACACTAACCAGAGGTTTGAGGTGAGGGGCTGAAACCGTGGCATCGCCTTCCACAAAAGGACATGGATTTGTATTCGTGGCAAATGCCTCCACCGGCCGGCAAGGCTGCCGAGGTGCACAATCCTTCTAAATTGGACTATTGTATTCACACCGTCATTTTTCATTTTTAAAACCAGGATCCCTTCGGGTAATCAGTAACCTTGAAAAGAACTAAACAGTAAAGCACAGTCTGCTGAAAGTCTTCTGAGAGACTGGAAAACTTGGTGAAAAAAGTACAAATATCCGCGCCCACGCGGCACCTTCTGCCTGCCCTGGTGTCCCTTGCTCTCTCCTATCCTCGCCTTGAATGTTTCACAAAGTTTAGACAGGTTTAGGTTATCACTCAAACGCTAGGACTCAAACTCGGGAAAATTGTTCCTGTAATGGAGTTCTCAATTTATTGGTCAATTTCACCTTGATTTTGTGTCTCTGCCGGCTTTGCTAGCCCTTCAGCTTGTATTACATGCTCTAAAAATGTGAAACAGTTTCAAATATTTTGAATATCACAGATAATTTTATTCAGCTCATAATCTTCTTCTGGAAAGATAAATAAAAATAATTTGGGGGGTGGGGGGAAAGGAGACATTGATTGTTCTCTGTAGTTGTCTTTTCATAAATAGCTAAAATCTGCCACCTTCTGGATTTTCAAGAACGGGTTTGACATTCACCAGCCTGCGTTTCTTACAACCTGCTCAGGTATTCTTCAGCTATGCAGCGACACTGCCATCTGGTGGCCATTTCGTAGACTAGTACGTCACCAGAAATGTACGAAAGGACATGTTTGTTTATTTTTTTAAGGGGGAAGCAAATATTCAAATATTTAGAGCGATTTACTCAAATTACAATAACCAAAAGAAAACCAACCTTATATAATGTATGGAGAGTTGAATCTAAAATTCAGAATTTACAAACGTTAATTTACAGCGTGAAAATAGGAAGATATGGATGCTCAAATTAATACAGCCTCATAAGAAAAAATGCACTTTTACTTCAAATGGTAATAAACAATGCCCACATGAAAACCAGAGCAACTTCAGTCCCTGTATAAAGAAAAGGGATAAATTCTTCTGTTTCTCAGAGTTTTTATCTCCTATTGCTGGAGTAGATTGAATAATATTAGTTGTCTAACTCAGCTCTAACATTGCGATGAAAATAAGATCAATGCTTTTTTTTTTTTTTTTTTAACAATTTCTAGACTCTGCACTAGAGACCCCGCCAGGAATTTCTTCCATGCCTGAGGACATGGAGGCTGCAATGCCTGACCTCCCAGGAGTTACCCTGTCTCATCTCCAGGAATCCCACGTGGTGAGAGCAGAATGGAGGATCCGATGGGGCCCCGCTTGTGATGTTTCAAGATTGTGATTTCATTGCTTTCTCCTCTCATATGTTTGAAATCTCCTGAGAGTCCTGCTCTGGTAAGATGAAGGGGTTTGGGAGGATCCCCCCGCCCCATGTCAGAAACAGTCAGTGCAGCTGTGCACTGGTTTGGTGGTTGTCAGGAATTTGATAAACTATCTCAGCTACCGTAAATCTACTTTGTGCTTGAAACACAGTAAAGCATATACGGTATGTGCACACTTTGGAACCAAATTTACTTTCAGAAAATCAAAATCAGTTTACCATTTTTACTGATGGGCAGAAATGAGAAGCACATCATCCTCATCCTTCTTCATTTCTTCTTCCCTGAGTATTTGAGCCCTGCCTCGTCTTCACCCTCTAGCCCTGAACAATTACCGATGGCCTTGATTCTTCGTGTGGTCCTGTGATGCCACTGGTGTGGATGTGCAGGCAGCTCCAGATCACAGGTCCACCCCATAAACGTCAACATAGAGAAACCTCTTCCCTGATGCCATGTCTTCTCTCCTTGTTTGATTTTTTTTGTTTGTTTCTGTGAGTTGAACACAGAAAATAAGTTGATCTGAACACCTCCCCCACAAAAGATGTGCTGCATCTGAGGCCAGCCTCTAACCTCACAGCATTTTAAAATTTAGAAACATGAGCAGCAGAGCCTTGGTCTGGCCCAACTCCCAAGCCATTTGGAAACCAAAGCAAAAGATTCCAATAATGCTTCCTGCCAGTGTATTATTAGGAAGGCCATTTCCAGGCAGAGGAGCTGTTACCATGTATTAATCCCTCTCTCTCCTTTCTCTCCCACACTGCAGGTAACCCACCCTCATAGCCATCCTCAGCTGAGACATAAAATAGTAAAAGCAAGAGCAGATGGGGTAGGTGAGTAAGGAAGGGGGTCTTGTGCTGAGACAACCAGTCCCAAGCCAGAAGGCTTATGTTTTTAGTTTCTGCCTGCTGGGGCCTTCCCTGGATTGTAGCCTTCTAATCTCTAGGGCCGTAAATGGCAGCCTCACAAAGCTTCATGTCTCCCTGCTGCCCCCCTCCAAAGGTAAAAATAAAACAGCAGTCAGGAAGTTTATTTCTGTGAATGCTCCTTCAACTATTAGCTATCAGATAAACTATTGCAACAGATATTAGGGACTCAAGTTGGAGTTGTGTATAGGGTCTAAAGAAAGATGTCACAGCAGCAGCTCCCCACGGTGGGCTATGATGGTGGCAAGAGGAGTTGAGGCGTTAGAAGGTGCTTTTGCGAGAGAGCAGAGCTGGTGGTGAGGGTTATCCATTTCCACAGTGCTGCATAAATACGTCCTGGTAATTCTTCTATGTCAAGCTCTGTGCTAAACACCAAGGATTCAAAACATTTCCTGGATTCCAAGGGCTCTCGGGCTAGAAGGATAAACAACACTTATGTAACTAACTGTAGAACCACAGGGTAAGTAGAACGAACAAAGAAGTATGTGAGGGAAAAGGAGTAATTGCTTTTTCTCACAAGGGTCAGAGAAAACTTCACAGAGGAGGCAATATCAGTAGGGCCTTGAATAACAAAGAAAGGGGGAGGGAGATGGTGACAGTGCGGGAAAAGGGCCCCAACACAGGAGAGGCAGCCAGGGCGCTGGTGCTGGCCCGGGAGTTGAGGCAGAAGAGTGCTGAAGCCGCTGTGGCGGGGGAAGGGGGGACTGCAGAAGCCCCGTGATCCATATCAGCTAGAAACTACATGTCTGACCACGAAGTGGGTAACAGGGCACAATAGGGCACTGGCAGATTTTTTTCAAGCGAGAAAGGACTTTAGAAATGAACTTCGGCAGCAGTGATGAGAAAGGGAAGAGGCTAGAGACAGGAAGACTCGGGAACGGTGAGGATCCAGGTGAGAGATGATGAAATCCTTCACCGTGGACACGGAATTAGGAACAGAGAGTGAGCAAGAGATGGGGAGAGAGAAGTCGGGGGCACAACTGAAAGAATCTTCTTGTAGAAGGCAGCTCCGGGCAAGATGACTAACTGATGGAAAACTGGAGGATGGTGTTACCATACCTGAAGTGGGAGAAAGAACGCTTTGGGGTTCTGATCATAATGAATTTGGCTCAGATATGCTGCATGTGTGGGGCTTTTGCAATGTCTGGTTGGCAACTGGGAATTGCAACTCTGAAGATGGGGTGAGGGGCTAGGAGCACAGATCTGATCCCATAGGAACGTGAGCTCCATAACTGCGTCACCTGCACACACTGAGCCCAGAGCAGTTCTTGGCGCATATATAGGGGATCCATAAATACTTTTTAAACAAATGAGTGGATTTGACAGTCAGCAGCCTGAGGGCCAGAGGAGTAGAGAGGAGGTGATGGAGATTTCTCAGAGAGCAGGGATATGGTGGAATCAGGAGGCATCCTAAGAATGTAGAGGACATCTTTACTAAGTTTGCTATGAGGAAGAGGGTAGCGGAAGGACGGTCCCTTGAGGTTTCTTTAAGATGGGCATGAACCATGTGCTCACAGACAAGAGAATTCCACTCCGATAGTTCAAATGAAGAAAGGGACAGTTTATACAGGTCCAGACACAATTAAGAGGACCATAAAGAGCGGCATGACACTGAAGCTGTGACAGCACCAGGGACTGAGGATGGTGGAGAGCCATTGTCATCCTTGGGTCTGGAATGGGACCTGCAGTTGTCGAAGTGTCAAAATAAGGAGTCAGTGGAGAAGAAAAATCCTGCCCTACCCCTTCTCCCCCCTTCTGATCTCTTGCCAATGCCCCCATGGACAGAACCCAACTGGAAAGCAAAGGACAAGGGGTGACGACAGGCAGGGCAGGGCAGCCGGCCTCCTGAAGCACAGAGTAGGAAAGGAAGGGAGGAAAGGGGATCTGGCGGGGTGGGGCAGATGGAGGAGAAGTAAAATAGTTCAGAGGGAAACCTTGCAGATACGAGAAGTGACATAACTGCTAGAGGTGGGGGACCTAACCGTAAGGTGGCAGAATACAAACTTATAAAAACAAGTAGTTCAAGACAAGATAGATTCGGGGAACAACAAGCCCACGACCACCCTAAATGTCCCTTATCTAGGTGCCAGGAATAAGTGCTACATCAAGATTTCCCTCCCCGTCTTCCAGGATGACACTGACGCTGTGAGTGTCAGGGACGTGGTTTGGCTGGCTCACTCTGGGGCCAGCTCCAGGTCTATCTGTGGGTCTCTCCTTCATTCTGATACTACCACCACTGCTCCCCCTCTAAAGCCCACAGATGCTGAATCTTTCTAGTGAGACAAGAAGCAGAGACCTCCAGAAGTGTCACTACCAACACAGGTCTGAAAGCTGAGTTTTTACTAGCACATCCAGCCCAAACAGCTGTCTGGGAAGTGCAGCCTGCCAGATACGAAAATAGCTGCAGTTGCTTTGGATGTCTTTACAAGAACACTAGAAAGTCACTGTAGTTTAGGGAGGGAAGAATTGATGCTTAGGATTATTAAGAAACTTGTCCAAGGGCCTGACCCCAGAGCCCAAGTTTGGAACCCTTTCTTTCAGAGAACACCTGTTCACTGAGGTCTGTTATGTGCGGGGAAGAGCTCTAGTCACTAGGAATTGAGAAATAAATAAGGCAGACAGATTTCCTGCCCCCACCCCCACCCCAGAGCTCCCATTCTAGATAGAGTGGATGGACGGGGGAACACAAGCCAGCATAAATAGACAGCGATAGTCTCCAGTAGCGGCAAGGCCCCTTTCCCAGAGCCTTGTTGTGCAGCTTTTGGACACTCTCCAATGCCAAGCTTCAAAAATCCATGATCACAACACAAAACCTTGCTGGTTAAGAAGGCAACACACCCACACAGCAGGCCTGTCTGCTGTGTTTGTGCTGCGTCTTCCCACCAAGCACTTGAAATGTGTTAAATAATCATTGCCATTCCACTGCAAGTGCATTTCTCTTTTATTTTAATCCTATTATAGAATTTTTTGATGGCAACCTGCTGTTAGAGTACATCTAACTATGTTAAAGCTCCCCAGGCCCTGAGCATGAAAGAACCTCTTCAGAACACACGCTAGGACAGGTCTACCTTGTTAGCATGGAAATGAAAGTAAAAAGCACTGCTTTCGGGCAAGGAGGAGGGGGGTGTTCTAGTATCAGTGCCTGGGAGGTGAGCGCTCCTTGTCCTCTCCTTCATGCTTCAGGTGGTAGTGGCTTGATGGTGCCAAGGACTCTTCTGTATTCTCTCCAACGCCCAGTGCTCGGTGCTGAAGCAGTGACAACTGGTAACGTAACTTGCAACTCTTTACTTAAAGGTCATCTCTGTTGCTCTTCTGCTCTAGTTGCTTTTTGGTGCCAGGAGATCAGTAGTCAGCATAACCTACAGCCTCACTCTTGAACTCTGGTGATGTTTCATTAACAAAGTGGAAATCTATGTCGTTTAAGTACGCAGGCGAGCCTCTCCCTCTGCCTGCAAATATGCAAATAGAGATCAGCCCTGGCTAGCACAAATAATAGTTTCCTAGTGAATATTGAGTTCACGTACCATAAGCAAAGTTAATCTTAGGGGTTGCTGTAAGGAGTTGTATTCTAATACCCTCTATTTCACTGTTGTGTTGGTCTATCATTTCTATTTCACTCTAGAAAATAACAACATACAGGTAATATTTTATTGGTGGTAAAAACTAGAAAATAACCCAGGCACCTTAGCCTCCTGGACCTCCAGCTCTATGCCCAAGGGAATGTGTAATGAGTGTCGTAAATAAAGTTAATAATTGAATCCATTCAGAGAAAAGACATGCTTGGTCTTAGGGGTGGTGGTGGAACATCTCTCACATGTTCTCAGGTTCCTTGCTGATACTGGAGTACATCTAACTATGATTCATGCCCCTAGAAAACACTCTACAGGCCACACCGGGTGAATCCCTCAGCTCAGGGTGATATTTAAAATAGTAGCCAGCTGGCCAGTCAGGAAGTAATCTAATACAGAATAGAAAACATAAATGTCCTGGGAAGGATAGGTACAAAGAGTCCTGGAAGTTGAGAGGAGAAAAAGTTATTCATAGCTGGAAGAAACAGTTGTGTGCAATCTTCATGGGGGAGGGTGTATATCAAATGGGGCCTAGATAGGATTAGACATGATCCTATCTAGGGGTAGATAGGATTTAGACATGAACGGTCAAGGAAAAGAGCTTTTCCAGAGGAAGAAAACCTTAGTGCTGAACCCAAATGTCAGGAACTGTGGGGCAGATTCAGAGAACGAATCAGCTTGTCTGTATCACAGGGCTCATGAACCCTGATAATAAGAGACACAACTGGGAAGGTAGACTGGGGTCAGACTGTAACAAGCCATGAACGCCAGAGTAAGGACTTGAGACTTGATTCTGTAGGACTTGGAGCACAGTCAAAAATGATTTCTGCAGGACAGTAGCGTGATCAGAGCTTCATCATCAATCAACTCAACATTATTTTAACCTTAACTGGTAACAGGGGCAGCAAGCTGACCCCAGAATGCCAAGCTCAGCTGCAGAAGGTCAGGGACTGGGTTACGAGTGCCTCTCGCACCTGAGCCTGGAAAAATAACTGCTTGTTCAGGCTGTCAGTCACCAACTTGCTCCAAGCACCCTCTGTGCAGGGACAGTGACAAACGCATCCCCTACTCAGTACTTAGCAGCAGGGCTTTGCTCTGCCCCACAGCTGCCATCCGAGACCAGGACAAAGGAAAGGCTTAAGAGGATGGAGGCAGAAGCGTGCGGGCACGCCCATTTTTACTGGAGCTTTCTGTTAGCCTGGCTGACAGTGCTGGTCAATGTTGATTTTTTTTGCATGAAACAGAAAAGCAGAAGTCTGTTGATTTTATGTTTTATGGCTGATCGATGGGGGTCAGAGGGAGGCCTTTGAGAGACGCTGAGTGGGAGGAACAGCAATGCTTTTGACGGCCTCTTCTGCATTGTGGCTTCTTCTGGGAAAGAGGGAGGTCAAGGTGAGTCCTTCTTTCAGACTCATGTGGCTCAGGCGATGTCATCCCTGGGCTGCAGAGGCAATGGGAGGGGCGTTTCCAGCCAGACGGAGCAAGGAGAGGTGACATTTAAGGGCTTTTGAAGAAACGCTGCACTTTTGGCAAAGGGACCCCACGCTGCACCTGCGTTTCTGCAGGCTCTTCACTTGCTTTTTATATCCTGGTAGGCTGTATCTGGAATTGCTGAAAGGTGGAAAATCTGCACAGCCCTCAGGCATTAAGAAAGACAGCAAGGGTGGGGGAGGATCTGGTGAAAACTCAGGAGACCTGGCTCCCAGTAACCAGCTGTGTGTGCTTCTACCCCTCACCCTGATGCCTTGAGTCAGGCCTCACAATCTTTATTTCTGCCATCCTACCATTAATGACAGCTACCAATTAGTACATGGCTTCTGTACTAAATATTTATATATAATCATATTTAGACCTTGCAATAGCCTCTAAGGAAGCGATTACTGTCCTTAGTTTACAAAATAAATTAGAGTTTTGACAGGCTAAGTAGCTGCCCCCAGGTCACATAAAAATAAACAACAGAAAAGATTTGAGCTCAAAGTCTCACAGTCTTAATAATTTCCTATACTGTCTCTTCTACCTTACTTTGCTTGCCTGGATAAGGAGAATGGCCACGGTTAGGAATCAAAACCGAACTACACAGTAGGGTAGACAGCCCTTGTACTCCGTGCAGGCTGGGCAAATATAAGACATCAGTGCTGTGGAGTCCACTCTGCCTCTCTCTAGTTAAGAACTCGCAGGATTTAGATACAAATATGCTTTCAAAAGCCAAAAATACGATGCTGTCTGAAGTAGTACCATTGTAAAATTGTTTTTGCTATATTATATAGCACAAACCAGGGGCCACCCTGGGACCCATGAGAAGTATTTGACAAGGGAAAGAGGTTAAATGGCCTCATGAACAAAAGCAAGAGAAAAGAGACGCACGCAGAGACACAGCTGCTCGATCCGACAGCGCACAGGAGACGAGGTCCCCACACAGCCTTGCTCTTCTCTCTTCTGCCGTTTTCAGCTTTTTCCCATTGTTCTGCTCCCACACGGTTTGCATGTAAAAGCAGCACAGTGTGGACATCATTAAAAGTATCGTGACTGGAGGCTGAAATGAGACGCTGATCATCCTATTAAGCAACAGATTTCATAAACAAATGCCGCTCATTCTGCCTGCAGCCCTGACATCGCTGTCTGAGGAGCACTGCTGAAAATAATTCATCTACTAGCATTCTGCTTCAAGTTTCAGATTCCAGAGAGCCCCACTAAGTCGAAAAGCAAGAGATAGGCAAACAGTTTGCTGCAGCCGCAGAGTGATTAGTGAACACCCCCACCCCCATGCGTGCCCCCAGAAAGCCTCTGAGTGTCCCTGCTCCGGTTAAACATCCATGGCCACAAAGCCACCGGTGTAGCCAACCAGAGCTACGGCCTTCCGAGAAATGACAGATTTAAAGGAAGAAATACTGTGCGCTTGCTAGAGGCAAGTTATTTTAATATAATGCCAAGATGACAGCTCTCCACATTTAATCATCAGACTCCTGATTTTTTGCTACGACATTAGAATTTCTCACAATTTGGGAAAATGTTTCTTTTCCATCCATGCCTGACAGTTGCATGTTTGCAAGAAATGTCTGTAAACCTCTCCAATTATTTTTAATAAAATGTAAATGATTGCCTGTATAAGCCCTCTCTTCTCCAACAGCCCTCTCGCCTGCAGCGAAGGATAACAAGTGGCCGTGCTTTCAGGCCAGGCCTCTGAGGCTTTGCCGTTTTCCTCGTGGTTCTAACTTGCCACTCAGAAGGCTTGCCTCTCTCCTTGTCACCTGCATTATCACCATTTCTTTTTTAATACTGTCTGTGATCAGCAGCTGTCGGAGAGGCTGTGCATTTGATTATCTCTGCCTAAATGGGCTGAAGCCGGCTGGCAGGCTCCCAGTCAGAAGCTCAGCTCCCTCTCAAGGTTTGGCAGCCATTACAATGGATATTTGCATAATTCTCTAGTTTGCTAATTTATACAAGGTCCCTTAAGGTAGGTCTGTGCTAGGCTCACACCCATTCCTTGTTTAACAGATGAGAAGCTGCAATGGAGACATGTTATAGCTTTATTAAAGATATATATAGCGTGATGGGGCCGCTGCCAGGAGGCACACCCAACGCACCAAGCTACTCCATTCGTTTCTTCTTTCAGGAAACATTTCAGTAAGTGTCTACTGTTTCAAGGCCCTAAACAGGCAAAAATAAATAAAACATGGGTCCTTCTCTAGAAGCATTAACAAGGTAAATGGAGAGACAAATAAATACATAATTTCAGCACAATGTGGAAAGCAAGGCAATTGGTGAGCTAAAAGTGCTATGGAAACATTTCCGTGGCTGCCTGGCCTGTGGGTGGAGGAGGGACTCACAGAGATGACAACCGTGGATGATTAAGTAGGAGAGGAAGGGGTCATCTGCCTGCAGACAGATGGAGCCTCACAAACAAAGGCTGGAGAGGTAAAGAAACTGAGAGTGTTTCAAGAGCAGACATTTTTGAAGAGAGGATTCCAGGCCCTTGAATGGAAAAAGTAATGAAAGTAAGAGGGAAGGCAGAGTGGGGTCAGGATGTGGGTGATGTGGATGGCCTCTAACGACTCAGGGTCTCACTCCTGCCCCCAGAGCAGGCTGGGATGAGTTTTTACACATCAACAAACTTTCTCTCCCTGCCCCTGAGGAAAAACATCTCACAGTGTCTTCCCACTGGGGAAAGCTCCCCTAAGACAATCTAACCAGGGCACCTTCCAGGACAAAGCCGTCCCTGAGACTAAAGAAATCACTTCTGGCAGGTGGAGTAAGTCGGAGAGAACTTTGCTTTTCTATGAGGGATGAGGACAAAGTCGGTCTGTTCCCGGACTCCTGTTGAAGGACTCCTCACCTCCCCATCAGAGCTCGGCCCTCTTCCCTGCACAGACTCCTCTGCGGGTTCTGCCCTGCTGCGCCTCATCACCTGCAGTGCGGGTCTCTCAGAGGGCACGAGAGCCTCGTTAACCCCGTCCCTGTCACCTGAAAGAGAGATGTAATACGCATCCCCGGAGCACGCCGCGTGGCAGCCGTGGAAGCAGAGCCGGGGCGCCCCGAACCACCGCCTCCCTCTGGCCTCGTCGTCACCTACTTCTGAAGCGCGGGGCTGGGACTTGGGAAGTGGCGCCCTGGATAGTGACAGCGGGCGCTCGGCGGATCTGGGTCACCTTCCTGACTGTACTCTGGGTAAACAATGAGGAGCGCTTCTCTCCGGTGGTCTGTGCTCTGAATCTCCACTCACCAGAGACAACAAGCGGGCGCGTTCGAGTCCTGCCGGGATATTCCCAAGATGAGTAGGTTCCCAGCTCTGTCACCTGCTGCGTTTGCCGCCGGGCACCGCGCCCAGCACCACGGACAGCGCTGCTGGGCTAAGTGGCGTCCGCGCTGCCGAAGGCCTGGGCGGGCGGCGGCTGCGTCGAAGCAGAGCATTGTTCCCTGTGAGACTGGCGGGTGCCTGGGGCTCGTCCATGCACAAGACCCGGGTCTGCAGCCACCAGCCCTGGTGCTGCCTTTGCCACCTCTCTTCCCTCTCTGTTAAGCAGCTAAATTGAGATACAAATGAAGCTGAAAAGAACCCCAATTCTTTTACAAGAAATACACTTCAAACAAGGGGGGAAAACATCTCTGGAGGTGACTGTATTTATTCCGCCGCCGCAGAGTCTAACCACCACCACCACCACCTCACCACGGGTTCCAAATGAAGATTGTTGAGGGCTGTTGAACACACTGCAAGTTTTCAGAGCGGATCTGTGGAAGGTTACTTAGCTCAGCTGGCTCCGTAATTGCGACACATTAGGGAAGTGTGGGGGTTCCGCAGCCCTCGGCCTCGCCCCGGCCTGGGTGGTGGGGTAGCCGAAGGTTAGGATTCTGAACCACGGCCCATTAACACCAGCAGGGAGACGGCTGCCTGACAACCACATCCCGAGCAGGGCTTTGCAATTTAATCCTATTTGGTTTAATGGATTTGTTTTCTGAATCAGAGGGGCTCGAATAGAAAGGGAATGAAAACGGTGCTACAGGGATGCCTTTGAACTTGCCTGGTGTGCCTACCAAGTGGCCTTCCTCTCCTGTATCTGTAGTCCAGAGTGCTGACCTGCAGAGCGTGTGTGTCCTCCAGAGTCCTTCCCAGCCTAGAAGCAGCTAGAATGTCCCCCACACCCACCCCTTCCCCCTCTGACATCATGATCCAGTTCAGCAAAGCCCCTAAGCATAAAAGAGATGGAAGGCATTTTAACCTGTGCATTTTTCATTCAGATTTTCATTCAGCCTCACATGCGTCAATGACCTTGTGCTTCCTAATTGACTCAGTGCAGGGCATAGCATGGAATAACAACACAGAGTTAGCATAAACCCCATGCTGACTGTGTGCCAGGAAGACAGTAAGTGCATAACTTCTCATCCCTGTTTATTCTTTGTAACTACCCTGTGAAATACCTATGATTATTATGCTCATTATGCAGACAAGCAAATTGAGGCAGGAAGGGGAAATCTTTTTATTTTTAGATTAATATGAGGGTACCAATGATGAAGCTACAATGTTTGTATTCATTAGGTAAAGTCCTTGTTATAGTTGTGACCCGCACCCAAGAAGTGTGCCACATACCCTTCCTTGTAACCCATTAGGTGTGAGCACACCTATTCCTCCCCCCTTCCCCCCTACCCTCCCCCCTAACTTGATTGAACTGAGTTTCTCTCTTGTGAGGGCAACGTATTACTTCATCGACTAGCTTCTTATTAATATTGAATATATTGGATACTTGCTTTTCCATTCTTGTGATACTTTACTAAGAAGAATGTGGTTCAACTGCATCCAGGTTAATACAAAAGATGTAAAGGGAAGAGGAAATCATTCAGTAAGCATTATTGACAGTAGGACTCTGTGTATTATTATAACAATACAATAATAATGATGGTAGTTACCAGAGTTGGAGAACTAGAAATTTCCTTCTCGAGCAAAAGAAAGAACTCAAATCTTGGAATCAGACAGACCTGGCTTAAAATCCCCACCTCACCACTTGGGATCTATGAAATTTTATGCCATTTTCTTAATGCCTCTGGCTCAAAATAGTTGTACCTAAGGTTGATTTTTTAAGAATCGAAGATGAAAAAAATACATAGTGGGTTTAGCACAAAGTAGGCCCTTGACATATGCATTTGTCCCTTCCTTTCTCTGCCCACCCACCTCAGTTCCACCTCTCATGAGCCACTATTACCTGTTGAATTGCTTGTGGCAACCCCATGTCACCTTGTAGTTATATTACTAAGATGTAAAAATGAAAGCAGTGAGCCATATGCCTACCCACATCCCTGCACAAAAAGAACATAAGGGTGTGAATCACCAAAACACCTAAAATGATTCTCTGTGCATAAAACGGTATTTACAGAGGAAAGCCTTAATTAAGAAGACCCCACAGTTAGGTAGAATTTCTTCTTTCTCAACCTAAAGAATTATGAAACAAGAACAACAAAACTGTCTTCAAATAACTTGTAAGGTAGTGAGCTCTCTTTCATTGGATACATTCAAGCAATGGCTAGGCAGCCAGCTGTGAGAGAGATTGTAAAGGCAATAGTGTGTGGGCCAAGCACTCAATAAAATCAGAGATTTTCAAACTGTTTTGAGCAGCAGAACATAAAAGAAATAATAGGAGAGCTACTCAGGGTGAAGAGAGGAAGCTCCGATCCCTCATGACAGCATTAAGGAATCTTGGTAAAGTCTTAGGACTCCACAAAAATGTTTATAAACTAACCTAGATTGTCTCTAAGATTCTATACTTCTGTGATTCTAATTCCATCAGGAACTAAGCCAGTAAGAAAAGTCAACATTTGCATAATATCTTGCAGTGTGCCAAGTCTTCCTGTGCGTGCACATTATCTTGCAAAGTGTGTGTATTACAACGTGAGCTCAGACTAATGTATTCTGAGATTCCCAGTGCTGTAGGTCAAACAAGGTGAGGGTGAAATGATTACATTGTAACCAGTGTGATATTATAGGGACAAGGGAGAAGTATGCTGGGAGGTTTGGGAGGAGAGGTTGAGGATAGGACAGCAGAAATATTAGCATCCTCTACCTTCTACCCAGAAGGAAGAGTATGTTTCCAGGCCCTGCTCTTTCAGACAAAGCAAATATAGCTTTTAAATTATCTACCAGTTCTGAGGCTCAAATTAGGAAAACAAACCATGGTGGGAAAAAAGCAGAATGTAGAAGCCACTTTTGGGGAACAAACATTGGTACCTAGAACTTTCCAATGAGTACTGTACAGGAGAGTGATGACCTAAAGTCTAGTATTACTCAAAACCCTGTGCAGTAACAAATCCGAATAGCAAAGTGGCAAGAATCATAACAATCTGATTCATGGAAACTCATGCTTGAGGTGGACATTTTATGCAACCACCAACAAATAGACTGAGATTTGTCTGTGATTTGTAAATCAGCTCTTACTTACACAGGGAACTTCTCATTCCTCTAAACATAGGCCTAATATTGTGAACTGCATTAATTAAAAGTTCTTAATTGAAAATTAAAAACTATATTATCCAATAAATTTAACGAAAAATAAATTCAGTACTACAGAATATAGAATACAGAGCTATATAGAGAGAGATATAGAGAGATTTATTTTATTTATTTATTTATTTATTTATTTATTTTGCAGGATCACTAGAAAGCTGAAGAAACAGATAAACAGATAAATAGATAAATCCAGGATGAGACCTCAGAATTATTCTCAAAAATAACAATCTAGAACTGAGCTACTGCCACAATAACGCACCCCTGAACCTTGTAGCCTCTACTGTCATTTGTGACAACAAAATAGATTGGTTCCAAAAGAAAGCTTCAAGTGCGTGTAGTACTTTAGTGGAACCTCATCATGTACAGAGCACCAGCAGTGAAGGGGCCTGGGAAATAAGATTGTGGGAGTTCTGTCCTCTCTGGGACAAAAGGCAGTTCTAGAAGGGGATTGGACCAGGTGGAGAGTGAGTCAACCCATTGAGTCCTTCACTGAACCAAGAATACAAAATGAAAAAGAGAATTTGAGCCAGAACCAAAAAATTACAATTCTCTCAGCCACATTTGGATAAGAGTTCTACTTGTTAGCTAATAAAAAGAAATTGGAATTAACATGAAGTTGTACCATGCATTATATCCAGTTTGCTGTATACGTTTGCTCAAATTTTGATCATACACTAAATATTTTACTCTAGAATGTAGGTTTACTCATTCTCACCTGGTTCTTTTGCTATCATTGAAAAGAACCCTTCCAGAAGGAGGTAGATTGGTGAGTTTGAAAAGATAAGGGCTTTGGAGTCAGAGATCCCAAATTCTGGGTCCTGGCTTCAGAACTTATATAACTTAGATAGGAGAGTTTGTTATTATACCTCTTGAAATTTCTGTTTTCCCTTCTGTAAAAATGAAGACGTTGTCACCCACCTTTCAAAGTCATCCTAATTACTGAGTGAGATCTTGCCAATAGTTTTTAAAGCAGCCTGGCACAAAGCAGGTTCTCAATGAACGTTTGGTTGTTTTCCTCCATCCTTGTTTTTAGCACTTAACCAAAGAATTCCTCACTAACAGGTGTACAAAAATTCTGTCCTCAAGTAAACCAACCCCATATGTAGCACCCCCTCATGAAACAATACCTGAATTAAACCTCTCCTGGCTGAATATGTCCTTAAGAGAAAAATAATCGTTGATGTCCACAGTGAACACCCTAAGATAGTTTGAGAACTTTAGGAACAAAAAGATTTCAAGTAACCTTTTTCTGTTATTTACTAAAATGGCAAAGTGGCCTTATTAAAATTTAGTAAGAATTCCAACAAGATCGTGGGTCTTCAGGAAGCGAGCAATAGGGCAGGGTAGAAGGACAAGAGACTTAGTTGGGGAACTGCACCTGTGCAAGACAATAAAGAGATAAAGCAGGATAGGGCAGGGAAAGCTTTCAGTCCAGGATGTGGACTGGACACATGTGCAGGGAAAGGAGAAAAGCAGGAGCAAGAGCACCAGACCACGGTGCAATCAATCCTAAGTCCTGGTCCACAGACGCCAGAGCAAGAATTTCCTGTTAGAGGGACATTTTCTGTTAGAGCTACCTTCCTCAGGCAGAACGAAACACTGGTCACCTTCCTCTTGAGTTTAAAGCTGCCCAGGAAGGGCTGGCCTCATGTTCACGCTAAAGCAAATCCTGATGGCACCAACAATGGAGGATGGTTGACTAACGGCAGCCCTGGCAGCAGAAGGGCAAGTACTTCCTTAAAGAACAATCTAAGGGGCCCATCTCCCTGACTGTCATAATTGAAGAGCAATTGAAAATGAATGATTCAAATAGCATTAAATTCAAACATTACATAAAAACTTAAATACTGTAATTAGAAGTTGTTTATTTCCCCATCCAGTAAATATTGTTATAAGTATTTACACTGTGCCAGGCTCTAGTCTAAAAATCAGGGTTATGAAAAGGGCTAAGCAAGGTCCCTGCTGGCATGAAGATTACTTCTTTGTGAGGAGGAAGCAGAAAAACAAACAGTTCTATAAGCTAACAAAATTACAATAAGGTGATGTGATAAATAGGAACTGTGGGAATCGTTTCAGTTAGATGATTCAGTGGTGAGTGAAGGCCTTCCAAAAGGGGCAATATTTCAATAAGGAAAGGACGCCAACCATGCAAAATTCTTGGGAGGTTTATGCTAAGCAGAATTAACAGCTGATGCAAATCCTAAAGTGAGAATAAGCATAGATAGAGGAATCTAAAGATTCCTGGATCCAAGTGGGCAGAAGAATTGAAATGAAAACTAAGACTAATATCTAGGTAGTTACCTTTAGTACTGGGAAGATGGTGGCTCCATTATTGAGATAGAGAAAACTAACAGGTTCAATAGAGAGACGTCAAAAATTCCATATTGGAAGTATAATGGGGCAGACATCTATTAGATGCTGAAAACCATAAATGACGTGGGAAGAGCGGGAAAAGAAGGTGGGCAAGAAGTGAAAATTTACTTTGATCTGGTTTATCTTTGCCTGCCACCCTTCTTTCCTTCCTTCCTTCCTTCCTTCCTTAATCCCCTTTATCCATGTCTATAGGAAGAGGTTTGGGATGGGGACAAAACTCTAGAACTATACACCAAGTAACTCTAGAAAGTATCCTGGCACTACAAGCCAGAACTTTCCTATAGATATAGACGCCACCAAGAGATGGGCTGGGGGTTAGTTGAGTCTTCCTACAGCTATTCCTATTCTTCAGAAGTGCAGTTTCATGGGAGGAAAATGTCAATTCCATGGCTGTTAAACCTTTGGCAACCAACTTTTGGGACTGTCACTAATCCTATGAATCCATGAGGCAAAGCTGGTTAATAGGCTCAAATACCAGCTACAGCTTTGTACTTCACAGGAGAGTGAAGAAGACTCATCAGCCACATCCCTCCCCGTGGCCTCCATGTGTAATCAAGCAGTGTGCTTTGGGACGATCCTCCTAACCCATGAGATCATGGTGCAGGGGTGCACATGCAGCCCACCAATAGAAGACCCCAAACTCATCACTTAGAACATGGAAATCTGCCTGTGAATTGACTGGCATGTTTTTATGAATAAGAAATATATATATGTTATTTTAAGGACTTGGAGGGAAATAGATACTTGAAGTTTGCCACATTCCACACCTCCCCATTCTTTTATGATCATTTTCATGATGTGAGTGCACATGATTGAGGAATGAGGAGGCCACAGTGGAAGCCATTGATGAGTGGAGCTTGGCGCTTCTAAAGTGTATCATCTCCAAAAGCCTCTGAATTAAATAAGTGGGGAAAGAATTTGGGGAGTAGAAGGAACAGGTAGATATGTACAAGTATAAAGAGCAGATGGGAAGAAAAACGCTGTGTTTATTCCACTCTCCAGAGAATAGTATTTGGGGCGGCACCTGTGGCTCAAAGGAGTAGAGCGCCAGCCTCATATACAGGAGGTGGTGGGTTCAATCCCGGCCCCAGCCAAAAACTTCACACACAAAAAAATAAATAAATAGTGTTTGACCTGATTGTTGAAATACATAAACTCCACTAGCACAAAAGAAATCTATCTTTGTAGTTTTATGGGGTCAATTTAAAGTTATTCATAAAACTACATCAATCCAACCAATCAATGGCCAGACTTCTCCTTTCAACAGCAATGTTCCAGGTTTCTTTTCAATCCTGTTCCAAGATGTAAGTTTCTTAAACTCCCATGTACTCAGGTTACCATGACAGAGGATTATTAATTCTGATCCCTTTACAATTTAGAACTTCAATGAAGTCTTCTCATTTGTTACCTCTTTAATCCAGCACAGATTTGACACCTCTCAGATTAATTTCAGTGATGAACCTGATTTCAAAGAACATCCATCCAAAGTTGAACCCCTGCACCTGCTAATGTATTTCAGTACTTTTACTAATAGCTTGAGAGAGCTTTTTAATTTATATTTCACTGTATATTAAGATAGCCTCCTTCAGTTAGCCTGCCTCTCTGTGAGAACATTTTTCATATTTCAGATTAGGACACCAAACACTAGAACTAAATGGATGAGATCATTTTAAATATTTAGATACCCACGCAGGTCAGGTATTTTAATATTGTCCCATCTCTAATTTATTTCTGCACTTGTAGAATGTGGGTTCTCAGGTGTCCTGTTAAGTACCTTCTCAATTTTAATGACATTTTTGAAAATTATTTGAATACGTTCTGTGTGTAGAAGTTTTATATAATAGGAAAGGCCATGGGGGTAATGAGGTAGAAACTATTCTGGTTTGAAGTTTCTAACACAATAAGAAGACATAATGCTGCTATCAGTATGTTCACTGACCTTGGACAAATCACTTAGCCTCTGTGTAAAATGGGTCAGTTGGTGCCCATCTCATCACCAGCTACCCAGCTTTCCCAAGATAAACCTCACAGTTTAGATGGTATCCTGTGTGCTCCTCCAGCCAATCTGTCTCCAGCATCTCTTGTCTACCTTGTTTGCTTAGTTCTGTCCCATAACTTCATCCTTACAAATCCCTTTCTGAGCTTAAGCCTGTATTAACTCTCCTCCTGATGGCTGCTACAGATTCATCCTTGGTCTTCTCACCATAACTCTTTCCTTTTCAGATCCAAAGGTTCCTCTAAGATCTATACCTGATCATACGATTCACCTTCCAATAAACAAAGCCACCCTCCATAGCCTCTTCCCTGCAGGATTGTCAGTTAAGTTCTGTAACTGTTTCTTGAATATCTCTCAAATACCAGGAGCTCTTCAGTGGGACCAAAGCTACTTCCTGGACCAAAGTAGCTACACGGGACATGGGACAAACACTCGCTAATGAAGAAATATCTGTTTTCATTTAATTATATATATTCAGGAATTTTTTTTAAAGCTGGCAAAAGCAAGAGGAAGACAATGATGCCTGTATAACGATGGAAAAGATAAAGTCAGAGAAAGGAATGGAATGACAAATATGTCCCTTTTGGGCCTAGAAGATGACTTTAAGCCTTCAGAAGGGAAGAGTTTGGGATAGAAACTGAAGAACATTTGAGAGAGCTTATAAGATCGTTATCTAGAAAAATACAACACCATGGACATTCTCTGTCTCTCCTCTCACTCACACACATGCACACACCCAAAATGGAATAGAGGAGAGTTTAATATATCCCCACTGCCTCATTCTCAGCCACAGATTACAACCTTGAGAGCTCAAGGTGGCTACCAGCCAGAATACCCTGGGCTAGGCAGAAAGTGTTCTAGTAGGCCGCGTCCGCAGTTACAAGCTCCAGAAACCTCAATGAGGACTCCAGAGCAGGAAAATAGGAGCAATTGATTCTGCGTCCAGGTGAAACATACTCCTGGTGGGGGGAAGTTCCCAGAAATAGCTGGGAGGGATGATGGGCATGGGATAGCCTGAAGGATTAGACAGCAGTGAACAGCTGTCAGCATCCCCAGAACATCAACCGCTAACATGACCCCTAAGGCTCACCAGCAGGCACGGCCTCTGCAGATTCAGCTGCCTCTCACTCCATCCCCAGCCCTTGTGGACAACTTGTGTCCCGGTACCCGGAGCCCTGTGCTCGCATGCTACTTGCGTCTTTTCCTGGAGCAGCTTTCCTTGTCTGGGTGGTGAGCTTCTCCTCATTCTGTGAAGCTTAACCCCTTTGGCGTCTCCTCTGATGCCCCTCTCTCCCCCCATATCATCACCCCTCCAAATTTCCTTTCAGGCAGAAGTAATCACTCCCTCTGCTGTGCTCCCATCACTGGGCGCACACGTTGCATTTTCCAGATAAATTCTTAGTCCTGCTCAGGTGGTGGTTCTCGCACTCAGCTGAAGGCAAAAGCCAGGCTAACTTAGTTTATGGAAACTGAACAGCCTAGGGCCTGCCACCTCCAGCTCTTCCTACTCCCCTCATTACTTCACAGGCCTGGGAGGCACTTCTCCTGCTGGGATCCATGCTTCCTTTTTTTTCTTTTTTCTTTTTTTTTTTCTTTTTTTTGAGACAGAGTCTCAGGCTGTTGCCCAGGCTATAGTGCCGTGGCCATAGCCTAGCTCAAAGCAACCTCCGACACCTGAGTTTAAGCCATCCTCCTTCCTCAGCATCCCGAGTAGCTGGAACTACAGCAGCCCACCACAACACCTGGCTATTTTTCTAGTTTTAGTAGAGACGGGATCTCATGCTTACTCAGGCTGGTCTGGAACTCCTGAGCTCAAGCAGTCCACCCAACTTGGCCTCCCAAAGTGCTGAGATTACAGGCATGAACCACTGCGTCCAGCCCACCCATACTTTCTGTAGGTTTATTCCTACAAGAACATTTAGCACACTTTCCTGTCTCCTCCACGAAAGTGTTAGGTCCCCAGTGACCAGACGCTGGTTGTCACATGACAGGCACTGAGTGGGCTATTGGATGAATGAATATATTGAACATTTAAATAACAGAACAAATGAACAAGGTGACACAAAAGAGCATTTGCCATGTTTCTTCTTGGCAAGAGTTCCTGTAAGTATCTGTAAGTGACTAGTACAATTCTAATGAGAAAAAGATAATTTGAGAAAAGTAAATCTCTCAAAACCAGCCTTGTGGTTTTGTCTGTGTGATTTTAAGATGGCCATTTTTCCTTCTGACGCTCACCTTCTTTATCTGTAAAGTGAGACGATTCAACCATTAGCTAGGATTTATTCCATGTGCACTCTGAAAAGAAGTTTGCTAAATACATTAATTGCATTGTCTCTCTTAATCCGCAGTAGCCCCATGGAGTAAATACTGTATTTAATATCTCAGAATTTAAATAATATGTTCATGGTCATACAGCTAATAAAGTTCTGGAAACCTAAGCCTAGGTGTACCTGACACCAAAAGCCAAATGACCAAATTCTACCTCTACCTCCTTTGAGATGCCTTTCGTTTCTAAAATTCATGAATGTTAATTCTCTGTAAATGCCCTATGGCCTTGAACATCACATGCCAGACTAGTTGTCTCTTCCCTTGCTCCACAGCTGTGTAAGTTTGTGAAGTCAAGGTATCATATCAAATTACATTTGTAAAGTAACATGCAATGTGCTTTTTTGTAACACTAGCATCACATATGTAACACCAGTGATTCTAATCTTTTATTTTGAGCAGTGTACTTTGGAACTGCCTGCACACATACAAACGGCAAAATAAAAAGAAAATAGGCAGAAGAAACCCACGTTTCCATTAATGGATGAAATGATAAACAGAACGTGGTATGTATTACAAGGGAACATTATTCTGTCTTTAGAATTCCCTTCTAAAACATGCTACAATGTGGATGAATCTTGAGAACATTGTGCTAAGTGAAATGCGTAAACTACGAAAATAAATAAATCAAATACCATACCATTCCACTTATACCAGGTTCCTGGAGAAGTCTAACCCATCCAGACAGAAAGTGAAGGGAGGGAATGGAAAGGTATCATTTAATGAATACAGAGATTCAGTTTTGCAAGATGAAAAGAACTCAGATAGTGGTTACACGACAGTGTGGAATGTACTTAACACTATGAACTGCACACTTAAAGATAGTTAAGATAGTAAATGTGCACTTTTCCAAAGTTAGAACAAAATGGAGTACATCAGTTACTAAAAAGTTTGGCAGGGGCAGTATGTGGGGTGGAACAAAAGCCACTCTGACATCCAGTCATTCGCAGCTCTGCAGCACATAACTGACTGTCAATCAGCAGGACTGCAAGGGCCTGCCTGGGCAAGGGGCGGGTGAGCTTTGACGGGCAGGGAGAGAGCTCTTCTACTCCTATGCAGAGAGAGTCTGCACCAGTGTAGGAGCAGCAGGAAGGCTGAAGAGAAAAGGAACACTACTTTCCTAATTACTTTTTTTAATTAAGAATTAATCAGCCATTTTGGTGCCATGTACACACAATCTAAAAACCATAATAGGTTTAAGAACTCAGTTTTCTTTCTTCTTTTCTACTTTTCTCAGTCAGTGACCAGAGGTACGATCCTGGGCAAACCACTTATCTTCTTTGGATCTGTATTTCTGCTGGTAAAATAGGAGGGACAGGACATAATGACATTTAATTTTTCTCCCTACCATAAAATCTTAATTCTGCGCCAGATTACAAGATCTCTACTCCCCTTCCACTATCTAACCAGCACCACACACAATGTAATTTAACTTAGCTTTTCTCCTTTCAGTATTTTAAATTTTCCTTAAGCAAATTATCTTGTTAAATGGAAAATATTTTTCTACATTGTGAGGGGTGTATTTTTTTTTACATGCCTAAAACACATGCTCTCTTTTAACACAAACACACACTCTATTTTAATTTAAATGATAAAGGAAAACACCAAATTATCTCCTTCCTCCTATTCCCTTGCTCAAAAGCCACAAACTGTTTCATTACCCTGGAGACTTTCTTCAAGAAAAACAAGAAGTGTGATAAGGTGAAATGTTTTCTTTTTAGATTCAGTTTTAACTTGAAAGGAAATAAATTGTACTAAGACAGCCTTTCACTTACGGCAACTTCAGTTTTAAACATCTTGCAACAGGAAAAATAAAATAAAATAAAACTCTTCAGACAAAGAAGAAGAATAGTCTTTTTTGTAATAGTAATGATCTAGTAGGCAATATTCTGTGGGAGCAGGAGAAATGAGTTTTAACTTCTCACTTACTTACTTTTCCTCTGTTTAAAAAAAAAAAAAAACTGGTGATAAACTGAGTTGGTAGTCAGCTGTTATGTATAGACACAGCAATATCTGTTCTTCATGACTGACTCTGATCAACTGAGCAGCCTCTCTGATTGGGTAGGCACTGTTCTAATTGATCAGGCCACCATTCCAATTAATTGGAACCCATGCTATAAAGTTGTCAAATATTTTATTATTGCCCCTGCCTATAACTCAACAACAGAAAAAGTGTGCTTTCTGACTTGTTTAGTTGGTCCAAGTAACAGCCATCCACGATGAGTCATGGAAATAAAGAGAAGGTGGCAAAGGAAGGGCAGGCTCCTGGCAATTGCTCCTCGCTATTTTAAACCTATCACATACAGATTGCATGAATTAGATTTCGAAATTAATATGCTTTGTAAGTAAATATGCATAGAACTCTATTCCTCAGACAAATAAACTGAATTAATCAACACCTTGTTCTCACTCTGTTTACATTGCTTTTTATTGTATTCAAACTAGTAAAGCCTGGTGTCAACAAGCCTGAACAATAGGGGGCCACGGGTAACAAACCTCCATTCTGTCAGTAAATGAAGTCTTCCTGAGATTTAAGCATCACTTCCCAGGACATCAGTGAAATTTCTTGGGTGTTGGAAGAAGTTATTTATTACCTGGAAAACCATGTTTATTCACCTCCCATGGATGAAGAGTTTGCATTTAAGGATTAGTGTAGGCTGTTCATCAAATGACACATTGGTTAATTTGTAAGAAAGAGTCTTCGGTAACTGCTAAGATTCCTTTCTCTTTTTTGAGACACAGTCTCACTTTGTCAGCCTCAGTAGAATGCCTTGGCATCATGGCTCATAGCAACCTCAAAATCTTGGGCTCCAGCGATTCTCTTGCCTCAATTTCCTGAGTAGCTGGGACTACAGGCACCCACCCCAATGCCCAGCTATTTTTAGAAATGGGGTCTTGCTCTTGGTCAGGCAATCCACCTACCTCAACCTCCCAGACTGCTGGGATTACAGCCACTGCACCCAGCCAATTACTCAGCTTCTATTGACTTCCCTAACTTCCCAATATGAACATTTATCATTATTTCACAATTTATACACTATCTTATTCTAAAATAGAGTTTTAAAAGAATGTAAAAGTATAATGTAGCAAATGAATCGATGAGCTAGGCCATACGTGAGGTTGATATCCCCCAGCCTAAGAAAAAAACATATCTAATAAAATCTCATATGTTTGTATTCTGTAAATGAAACAGAAGTGAAATATGAAGAACATAATCAATTACATAGTTCATTTTGTCTATTTGATAAAATTATACTGACTAATTAAAAGAAGCCTCATTCCTGGTGCTAAGGATAGAAAGAAATTCTCCTTTGCATTCTTTTCTTTTTCCTTTTTTTTTTTTTTTTTTATTAAATCATAGCTGTTTACATTAATGCAATCATGGGGCACTATACACTGGTTTTATATACCATTTGTACATATTTTCATCAAAATAGTTAACATAGCCTTCCTGACATTTTCTTAGTTATTGTGTTAAGACATTTATATTCTACATTTACTAAGTTTCACATGTACCCTTGTAAGATGCACCATAGGTGTAATCCCACCAATCACCTTCTCTCCGCCCATCCTCCCTCCTCCCTCCCCTCCCTCTTCCCCTTCCCCATATTCTTAGGTTATAACTGGATTATAGCTTTCATATGAAATTCATAAATTAGTTTCATAGTAGGGCTGAATACATTGGATACTTTTTTCTTCCATTCTTGAGATTCTTTCTAAGAAGAATATGTTCCAGCTCCATCCATGTAAATATGAAAGAGGTAAAGTCTCCATCTTTCCTTAAGGCTGCATAACATTCCATGGTGTACATATACCACAATTTATTAATCCATTCATGGGTTGATGGGCACTTGGGCTTCTTCCATGAATTAGCAATTATGAATTGGGCTGTGATAAACATTCTGGTACAAATCTCTTTGTTATAATGTGATTTGTGGTCTTCTGGGTATATACCTAGTAGAGGAATTATAGGATTGAATGGCAGATCTAGTTTTAGACCTCTAAGTGTTCCCCAAACATCTTTCCAAAAGGAATGTATTAATTTGCATTCCCACCAGCAGTGTAGAAGTATTCCCTTTTCTCCACATCCACACCAACATCTCTGGTCTTGGGATTTTGTGAAGTGGGCTAATCTTACTGGAGTTAGATGATATCTCAAAATAGTTTTGATTTCCATTTCTCTGATAATTAAGAATGATGAGCATTTTTTCATATGTCTGTAGGCCGTGTGCCTGTCCTCTTCAGAGAAGTTTCTCTTCAAGTCCCTGCCCCAGCCTGAGATGGGATCACTTGTTCTTTTCTTGCTTATACATTTGAGTTCTCTGTGGATTCTGGTTATTAAACCTTTGTCAGAGACATAACCTGCAATATCTTCTCCCATTCTGAGAGCTGTCTGTTTGCTTTGCTTACTGTGTTCTTGGCTGTGCAGAAGCTTTTTAGTTTGATCAGGTCCCAGTAGTATATTTTTGAAGCTGCTTCAATTGCCCGGGTGGTCCTCCTCATAAAATACTTGCCCAGACTGATTTCTTCAAGAGTTTTCCCTGAACTGTCTTCTAGTATTTTTATAGTTTCATGTCTTAAGTTTAAATCTTTAATCCAGTGAGAGTCTGTCTATCTTAGTTAATGGTGAAAGGTGTGGGTCTTATGTTATATTTCTGCAATATGTAATTGTTTAGAATGAAGACTTCATAATTTTACAATCAGAAAAATTAATATATTTAAAGAACTAAACTCGGTAACAAAGGCTATTTCTGTTATTACTCCTATTCTAACTGGCATCCTTAGATCAAAAGTACCCAGATCATATTAGCCAAAGAAAAATGCTTTATAACATTAAGCAGTTTTTTCTTTGAAGATATAAGTCTCATCTGAATTCTCCATTGATTAATTCTGATGCTTATTTGCATCCTATTGCAATTACCACTATCATTATATGGACCTGTGAGCAAGAGACAACACTGAATGGCAAAAGTTCATTCACAGAGGTCCCACATATGAAGAATTCTTGTTGTACCTGAGATCCAAAAACCTCTTCCCTGACCAAAAAAAATAAAAATTCTTAGGAGTTGGTCAAGACACAACCCAAGTAGAAAATTTAAAAGAGAAAGGAAATGAACTCAAACAAATTAGCCCACATAGAAGTTCCTATGAATTTTCTACAGAAAACTTTTACTTTCTAATTTAGGAGGCACATTGGAGATTTTTAACTTTTACCTTATGGGATTTTACTATCGGTCTCTCTGCCGTTTCTCAAAGTAAATATTATTTAAAAACATAATAATGGTGGGTTATTTTTTAGAGGCTAAGGATAGAGAAGAATTTGTCTTGATCAAATTGCCCTTTATATCTCTCCCATTCCTTCTTCAAACCCTGTTCAGGTATTCCAGAGACATGGAGTTAAAGAACTACAGTAGCAGTACCTCCAGCTTCATCCTCCTGGGCCTCTCTTCCAACCCTCAGCTGCAAAAACCCCTGTTTGCCATCTTCCTCATCATGTACCTTGTCACTGTGCTGGGGAATGTGCTCATCATCCTGGCCATCTGTTCAGACTCCATGCTCCACACTCCTATGTATTTCTTCCTCAGCAACTTGTCTTTCATGGATATCTGTTTCACAACAGTCACAGTGCCCAAGATGCTTGTGAATTTCCTCTCAGAGACAAAGACTATCTCCTATGTGGGTTGCCTGGTTCAGATGTACTTCTTCATGGCCCTTGCAAACACTGACAGCTACCTGCTGGCCTCCATGGCCATTGACCGGCTGGTAGCCATCTGCAAACCCTTTCACTATGATGTAGTTATGAACCCAAGACATTGCCTCCTCATGCTTTTGGGCTCTTGCGCCATCTCCCACCTGCACTCCCTATTCCGAGTGGTACTCATGTCTCGCCTATCTTTCTGTGCCTCTCACATCATTCAGCACTTTTTCTGTGACACTCAGCCTGTGCTAAAGCTGTCCTGCTCTGACACATCCTCCAGCCAGATTGTGGTCATGACCGAGACCCTGGCTGTCATTGTGACTCCCTTCCTGTGCATCATCTTCTCCTACCTGCGAATCATTGTCACTGTTGTCAGAATCCCCTCCACAGCCGGGAAGTGGAAGGCCTTCTCCACCTGTGGCTCGCACCTCACTGTGGTGGTCCTGTTCTATGGCAGTGTCATTTATGTCTATTTTAGGCCCCTGTCCATGTACTCAGTGGTGAAGGACCGGGTAGCCACAGTTATGTACACAGTAGTGACTCCCATGTTGAACCCTTTCATCTATAGCCTGAGGAACAAAGATATGAAGAAGGGTTTGAGGAAACTAAGGGACACAATTCACTCATAGAATGAACAAATAATGGAATGTCATCATTAGGAGATAACCTAAGAGATTATCATGTTATCCTTCCTTTCTAACCATTGTCCACATGGCACTCAAAGTGGTCATGAGAAGTGTATGGATACTAGTAAGATAATTAATCTGGAGCAAAATCCTTGTTTTGTATTTATAACTTGGACCGAAAATATATTCAGTCCCAGGCTAGTTACTGCGAGGAATGCAGATTTCAGGAAAACCACTTCAGCCATCCTCAAACTTGCACCTATATACTGGAATAAAGTTTTGTATAAATACCTCTTCTGTAAGCCTGACAATGGACATCACTCAAGGAGCTATGAATTGTCTTAGTTTGTAGAAATAGAAACCATGTGGGTTTTATAGAGAAGTGGGTGAAAACTCTTTTTTTTTTTTTTTTAATTAAATCATAGCTGTGTACATTGATATTATCATGTGGCATCATACACTAGTTTCACAGACTGGTTGACACATTTATATCACACTGGTTAACATAGCCTTCCTGGCAATTTCACAGTTATTGTGTTAAGACATTTACATTCCACATTTACTAAGTTTCACATATACCATTGTAAGATGCACCACAAGTGTATCCCCCTCCTTCCACCCCCCTTCCCCCTCCCTCCCCTCCCTTTCCCCCTTCCTCCTATTCCTAGGTTGCAAATGGGTTACAGCATTCATGTGAAAGCCCTAAATTAGTTTCATAGTAGGGGTGAGTACATTGGATACTTTTGCTTCCATTCTTGGGATACTTTACTAAGAAGAATATGTTCCAGCTCCATCCATGTAAACACAAAGGAGGTAAAGTCTCCATCTTTCTTTAAGGCTACATAATATTCCATGGTGTACATGTACCACAATTTATTAATCCATTCGTGGATTGATGGGCACTTGGGTTTTTTCCATGACTTAACAATTATGAATAGGGCTGCAATAAATATTCTGGTACAAATATCTTTGTTGTGATATGATTTTTGGCCTTCTGGGAATATGCCCAGTAGAGAAATTACAGGATTGAATGGTAGGTCTATTTTTAGATCTTTAAGTGTTCTCCATATATCTTTCCAAAAGGAATGTATTAATTTACATTCCCGCCAGCAGTGTAAAAGTGTTCCCTTTTCTCCACATCCAAGCCAACTTTTTTATGTTATTAACAGGAAACTATGTTTATAGTTTCCAATGTTATCAATTATGTGAAAATTTCTGATGAATACTTTTAAGATATTTTAACAAAAACAGTATTTGCCTCAAGTTGGTAAACCTTTGATTGAGGACACTGTATATATTGTAAGTTCTCCTATCATTGTGTTACAAGACCAGGAGTATAAAAGGTGGCAGTATACATACAGAACAACAACAACAACAACAGAAAAGAGCGATCCAGATATGTATGCAAATAAGATCCCTGGGGGATAAGAGCCGTAGTTTGGGTATGCAGAAGTTATATCTGCTCTTGCCCTGTGTGGTCCACTCACTGCTGATAAGATGTAGAATCCTTGGGTAATTAACTCAGGACCCTAATCTAACCACTAGTGAGCTGGTGACTGCCATTATTAGTGGCATTGACCCTGTCGTATGCAGCAGCCAAGCTTCCCCTATGATAACCACAAAAGTTTCTCAAAGGCCATTTGCAGAATAATGTGAACAAGTACATAGGAAGAGAGGTATGGCTGGCACAGTCCTTAGTAATATAAATATGACAATTCCTGTTGCTATTTTTGACTCATGCAGAACTACAATGGGAATAAGGCAGCATAGGAAAAGCTTTGGCTTTAGTGCACTTAGTTTGGGGGTGAAGGTGGAGATAAGGGTTGGTGCAGTTAAAAATAAATGATTCTGTTGCCATGGTTTCCTTCTTTATAAATCCTTTTCAACATGAATTGCTGTTGTGGTAGTTAATTTTAGATTCATGCAGATTTTTGACAAATAGGAATTCCTATACATCTGAGAAGTTGTTTTTTAAAAATTGTAGGAGAAGCTTTTTGGCAGTCTGGCTTAGGCATTTCTAAGCAGAATAACCTGCAGGGTTCTGGCTTTTAGATAACTATTAAAAGAGCAGAGATAAAGAGAATGAGACCTAAAAGAACTCATAAGACTCCATTTATCCTTCTGATTGAAATATAAGTTCATATTAACACAACATTCAAAGGCATTGTGAGTATTAAGGACTGCCTTTCTTAAAACTACAGGAAAACAGATGTCCTCCTGGGCAGTGAGTTATTTGATAAGATACTCACAAAGGATATCAGGTCCCAAATGTTAATTTAGATAAATATGTATTTACTAATATCAGAGGCTATAACTGTGTTGTTAAAATCTGTCCTATTACCTCAAATACAATTCAATTTTCAAATAGAGTATCAGAATTCCTTATTGTTGATACCTACTCTAAAATACATGTGTTTCACTTTTTAAACGTTTGATATGGATATTTCAAATTTGGAAAACATGTGAAAGAAGAGTTGACTTTACCAAAGAAATTCTTTTTCCCTGTGGACTTATTATAGGATCATTCAAATAGTGACCAAACACAGGTTAAATAGGAATTGATTGGCTAGATGCAGTGGCTCATACCTGTAATCCTAGCACTCTGGGAGGCTGAGGCAGGTGGATCACGGCACTGAGTTCACAGGTTCAAGACCAGCCTGAGCAAGATCGAGATCTTGTTTCTAAAAATAGCCAGGCATTGTGGCAGGTGTCTTTAGTCCCAGCTACTTGGGAGGCTAAGGCAAGAGAATCACTTAAGCCCAAGAGTTTGAGGTTGCTGTGAGTTGTGACACCATGGCACTCTACGGAGGGTGACAAAGTGAGACTCTGTCTCAAAAAAAAAAATAAATAAATAAATAAATAAAATAGGACTTGATGTTTTAAAAGAAAAAAAAAAAGAGGATGGGAAGGATGGCTCACACTTATTATCCTTGTGCTTTGGGAGTTTGAGGCAGGAGTGTCATTTGTGGTGAGGAGTTTGAGGTTATAATGAGCTATGATCATGCCTCTGCACTCCAGCCTGGGTGATAAAGCAAAACACTATCACAACAACAACAACAAAATTAAAGAATGAAAAGACAAAGAAAGAAAGGAATCAAATTACCAAGCATTATAATACACTTGCATATATATATAGTAGATGCTGAAATATTAGTACAGGGTGCAACAATTAAGTTAATGAACTTTGCTAGAAAAACATTACAGATCTTATTGCTAAATATCACTACAGTCACCTTTAAAGTATTCCCGTTGGTCATTGGGTGACCTCAATGCCAATTCAGCAATGAAGTCTGTAGCACTTTTTCTAGGATGAGTTCACAAACTTAATTGTCCTACCTTGTAAATGCTCATTTCCAACTTATTAATATGTTTAATGGTGAAAGTTTCGTGGTACATTAAATTTTAATTTTTGCTTTTTGTTTTCTTTTTCTGAGTAGTTTGTGGTTAATAATAAGAATCTAGTAAAATGAAAAATATAGAAGTTAGGATGACTTAATTTGAGATTGTAAAGGATGGAATTCATTTTAACAAAGAAAATGAATGGACTCTACTTGTCTTTATAAACTTATTTCCTCATCCCATTACTCTAATTTATTATAGTAATTAATCAATTATTCTGTTAATTGTATGGTTAGTCTTTTAATCAGACAAATTCTATTTTCACTAAATTAATGAAAATCCTGAAAACTCAGAAAGTTAAAAACAATTCTTATGGTATTTTACTTCCATTAAGAAGTAGTGATGTTTCTTTTGATATATCTAAAATTAAATTTACATATAACAATTTTAAAGGGTGTGTGTGTGTGTGAGCTCTTTGCCAGAGACAGGGAATTTGATTAAGTTATTTCAACTAACAGCACAGACATTGCCCACATTGATGGGATGATTATAACAATCTCTATTTCTGCCTGCAGTTGTGAGGAGATTACCAGAAATTTTATTCTATTTCTATAGCATAATGATCAGACCACAAAAGTCAACATTCAGTGTTAGCATATTTTCATAAATCAGGGCTACCCCTGACAGCAGATTTTTTAAGTCTTTGCTTTTTCTAGAAATGTGTCTGGGATGTGGGATGGCTAGAGACGCTCTTCTTTAACTTGCTCTGAGTTTTACTTGTGGCTGATGAGGAAGAACAGCTGACGAGGTTTGTTTTCCTTGACAGCAGCTTGTCTCTCTCTGGAAGGTAAAACTTCCAAGGACCTCTAAGCTGAAACACAACCCCAGGAGTTCCATGCCTTTTAACTTAGCTATGAAAACAGAAGTAGATCCCATTGGCTATGACAGACTGGTATAGACTGCTCTTCCTATCAAGAACAACCAGAACAACTTGACAAAAGATTTTTTAAGAATCTTCTTGAAAGTTTCACAGGAGTAGCAGAGCAACCCACACATAAAAGGGCCAGATCGTAAAGAATGGAGAAATTGAGATGAGCCTGATACTTTATTATTTTTTTATTTTTTTATTAAATCATAGCTATGTACAATGGTATGATCATTGGGCATCATACATTAGTTTCACAGACCGGTTGACACGTTTATATCACACTGGTTAACATAGCCTTCCTGGCAATTTCACAGTCATTGTGTCGAGACATTTACATTCTACATTTATTGCAGCCCTATTTACATTTGCTAAGTCATGGAAAAAACCCAAGTGCCCATTGATCCACGAATGGACTAACAAATTGTGGTACATGTAAAGCATGGAATATTATACAGCCTTAAAGAAAGATGGAGACTTTACCTCTTTTGTGTTTACATGGATGGAGCTGAAACATATTCTTCTTAGTAAAGTATCCCAAGAATGGAAGAAAAAGTATCCAATGTACTCACCCCTACTATGAAACTAATTTAGGGTTTCCACATGAATGCTGTAACCCATCTGCAACCTAGGAATAGGGGGAAGGGGGAAAG